>JANTOQ010100934.1:0-16252 GCA_027564595.1 Bythotiara depressa | reverse complement strand
AGCATCATAATCGCATTGATAGTTTCTTTTGGAATTTTAAAAGCTAGCAGTATTTGCTTCATTTTTTGACGATGGATCGAGTCAAATGCTTTCGAGAAGTCTACAAAGAGCAGAACTGCTGGAAGATTTTTTGCTTTTACACCCTAATTTCTAGAAATACCAATATGTAAATCAACCCACAATCCTCTTGAAACCAGCAGATGTTCCGCTGGAAACAACTTCTTGTTGCATTTACTACTAGAACTTAGTAAATATCATTTGTATCATGCTAACGCAGATCTATTTATTATACACAGGAATCTGATAATTATCGTACATTAAATGTCTCGCATGACCTGATTGATAACAATCAAACATCTGAAGGTAACGAAAAGAGGAAATATTTATTACTATTAAAAACTTTAAAAATAAGCACGACATAAATGCTAAGTGACGTGAACATTATAGTAAAAATAAAGATTCTATTAAATGTAAAACTGCATTAAAAATACAAAAAGTAGGGTTTCGCAGATATGTAAGTTTGCGAATCAATAAAGCGGACATAATAACTTTCAATTTTTTTTCAAAATAAAACAAAAATATTTTTTACCAGCGAAATGTAGTATATTTATTTTTCTCATTTTCGCGAAAGTTTATTCTTTTAAAGCTTTCATGTCTGCTTGGGAAAAGTTTGGTTTTAATCGTCAATTTTGTATAACCCATCTAAATGGACCTTTGTATAATATAAGCCCTTATTATCCGGTCATCAATGCTGCGCGTCTGATCGTTAATCTGATTGGCGTAGAGCGCAATTTAGGACGTTAGAACAGGGCTAATATTTTACGGTATTGCCCGGAGTCAATGGCAATGCATAAGGCGGTCATTTTATGTAAACAAAACAAGACAAGAGTGTTAAAGTGACTTTAGTTAAAGTTTTAGAGTGACTAAAAAATACTATAATACAGCAACATGTCCTGCAGGTCTTCACAATGTTTTTAGTCCTCCCTCAGTTTGCGCAGTACCCTCGCAAGCTCTGACACCACTCCAACTTCGGGTAAATATATTTCCGTATTGCCCTCCTTAACAGTTAATGTAGGTTCAAGACTTTATTTTGGGGTGAAAATGGTACTAAATTTACTTGAGAGCATTCTAGCGTAAGCTAACGGCTAGTTGACCAGTGTCTCTCGACTTGTGGCCGGGTACATCTTTCGCAAAATGAACATTATGTTAAAAGCTTAATTTCTTGTTACGTTGTTTTCTCGCTTCTGATCTAAACAGAAAAAATTGGCAAAAAAAGTGAGAATTGTTCAATCTACTTTTCCAATCGCGCGATCGATGTTACCCACAGAACAAAGAATTGCGCGATCGATGTTACGCAAAGAACAAAGAATTGCGGCATCGATGTTACGCACAGAACAAACAATTGCGGGACAATAAAAAGTAGATAGAAGTAGCAAGTGGAAATTAAGCTTTATGACTAGCATAGTAGGTCCTATGTTACTTGCGCGTGCGTATAGGAGTAGTTTAAATACACTTAAGTCACTAAGAGTTTCTTCAAAACAACATACAATACAAAATTGAGTGAAAAACTTTCATATAAACGTTCCCTGAGCCGTAAGGCTACATATTTTTTGTATTTACATAAATTAAGTGAGAATATATTAAATAAATACGTAAATAAAGTCTTATAATATATTGATGATGTCATAAGCATCCCAACAAGCGCGCGAAGATATAGTTTCGTGAAATTAAATTTCAAGGCAAGGGAAAACGAAACAAACCAAACATTTAGGAGAAGCAATAATACAACAGCCTAACACCATGTTAGCAGTCAGTCTAGTCTATGACAACTCCTTCAGTTTCATGGAAGCACGAGTCATCAGTGCAGTGTCCTACGTCACAATCCAGATGCGGACATCACTTTTAGTGGTAAGAGCTTCAGTAAGCGAAGTTATACCTTTACAACGCCGTTCTGGCATTAAAATAACGTATAGTAACTGGTTTCCTGTATCAGGTCGTAGCTATAGTCAGTAACGTCATTATATGTTTCACGTCGTCCATATATGTCAAACGTCGTTGGTAGACTTTCGATAGTAGAGTCATAATTTACTAGCTCATCGTATAGTTAGTGTCAGATGTGTCTAGTGTAAATTTAGTTACGTCTTGTAAAATGTCACCAGTTACCTACTCAAAATGTCAGGCCAAGTGGAAAGTAATGTTTAATGTCACGTCGTTTCGTCTATGTCCGTCAGTAATTATCGTCACGTCATCAATGGATTTATGAAAGACATTTCCAAAGAATTATTTGGGCTAGTACGCAAATAATTTACAATGGGTAATAAAAGTGGCATTCTTGAAAGCCAACAAAAGCAAGCCTTAGTGTATGTAAAGGAAGTAAATACGAAGAAAAACTCGAGCAGACCTATGCGTTCCTACCACAAGTTATCGTTGTATTTTTAAGATGAAGTCTATTTTTTTTTGTACCAATGTCACTTGTCTATTTATACGGTGGTCAGTCATATGTCACAGTTAGTAAACTGTCAGTTGCTTTGTCAAGTTAGTTTAATTAAGTCAGTCAGCAGTAATATTCGCCAAGAGTGAAATCTTAGCGCGTTCAAAATAAAATTATCATGTCGTAATCGTATTAGGTCATAACGTGTAACCACTCAAAAATAAAATAACTAATTCAAACAATTAGTGGTATGAAAAACCAAGCTATCATAGTTGCATAAACAAATAAATTAATCATATTAAAGAATCTAAGCATCGATACAGATTGTTTACCAAATTCTCCCAAACCTGCTGATTTAAGACATTTAATTTGCTGTTACGTTTTAGTAGTGTTTGTACTAGAATCAACTAAATATGTTAAAATCAAAACAAATCTAGTCAGAAAGTTTATAAATCTAACATTTCCTTTAAATGCTAAAATCAATCCCCGATGCGTAGCTCCCATAGGAATGATCAGATCACGTAGTATACATATGTTGGAGTCATGTTCGATTCATTATATACAGTCAGCAGTAAAGACGTAACGTCATCCGTCCAGTTCAGTCCGTTATACCATAAGCGCTTATACGTCCATGGATACACGTAATGTAATGTCCAGTGCCGTGCAAGTCATTGTATTTGATGTAAACCGAGATCAAGGTTGCTGTTGCTGTATTATATAAACAATATCTTCGTTACAAGTTTTTTACATTTATTCCTAAAAGTTATATTTTATTAATGAATGCAAGTCAAGTTGATAGCTAACTTCACGCTTTCTAATAAAGTAAATGAACGCCAAAACTCTTTGGTCACTAACATTATCTTTTTGTAAACATACGTCAGTCAGTAGATCGTCCAGTTCAGTTCCAGATAGTTCCAGTTAGTGACAGTCACTATAGTTAGGGTCATGTTTTAATTGTAACAAGAAATTGTTCCAAGAACACAAAGTTGATGTACGAATCGATGTAAAACCAAATAACCGCAAATCAGCACGGTGAAGGAGATCATAACTAATATTTTTCTATACGTAGAAGTAGTGCTAATAACAATGCCTCATCCACCGTTATTTCGTGAATCTTAACATAGGCTGTAGTTAGGTCCTAGCTTTCCAAAGAACACAAGTCCTGTCAGCTGATGAAGAGAGGAAAACATTTTCCGTAGGATGCCACCTACACTGGATGATTTTATCAGTGTGCTCTGCCACTGTGTAATGTTTCGGGACATTAGCCTCTAAATTTCCAGATGTGTGCATGATGGATACGGTGTGGTCGTATGATGCAGTCAGTAGGTAATAAGAATTGTTTGAAAATCTAACACTTCGGCAATCGCTCTGATGTAAGCGGAAGTTCTGCAGCGTCCTACCCGCTCTTAAATCGTAGAGCAAGATGCTTCCATCTTCTTGTCCTAAAATATAAGAATTTATGGTTCACTATTTAACCGTATAATGCATAAGCATACCTCCTGGTTATATTAAACTTCCCATTTGAAACCTTTGTAATTTTATCCTCATAAAACCAAGGGGTCTTATCAGCTTTTACTATATTTATTTGACATCATGTTTCCAATAATTAACCTTTCCGGGGAAACTATGCATAAAAGGATTAACAAGAAAAATATGAATTCCAAACACAACCAGGTATTTGCGGTATTTGCGGTTTGCGAAAAGTTTTCTACGTTTTTAAACTATTAATTCTTGCGCCCAGTAACAGCTAGTGTTAAGCATGTGGATAAATCTTTGTAACCTTTTAAAGTATGAAGTGTTTAAAAATTAGCAGCCGTGTTAAAATTATTTCTTAATTACAAACCCCATTAACGTTTATACTGCGACTGTGATGATAAATTTGGTATTCTAGCTAAAACAGTGGAAATTGGTAACCTATATAGTGGATTTGAAATACAGTAGAACCTCGGTTTTCTAAGTCTTAAAATATCAATAGTTCAATGAAGCGCGATCTTATTATAAACTATACCAACTTATTGTTATTATATCTTCGTTTAACTATACCAACTTATTATACTTGCATCAACTACAAAAGAGAAAGAGAATAACTAACCGGATGCTAAAAACTTTTCATTCCCACTCAATACAACAGAAGCAGGACTGCTTTCACCAACAACAACGACGTCTATACAACGTTGTGATCGCAAGTCCCACAATCTGAGTGTATTGTCTGTTCCTCCTGTAGCTACCATGTCACCAACACCAGCATATACTGCCAGCACATTCCCAGAATGACCACTGAACCTGCCAGTGATTTGTCTTGTAAGAGAATCTGTGATATTGATGTTACCATCCCCTGCAAATAGCACAAAATTAAGAAGTAAATCACAAATGACATTGCTGTTCACATTGGCGAGACTTATTTATCTATACTTCCATACTTTATTTATACTTTATAGTTCTAAACAGACAGTGGTATAAAAACCCGGCAACTTTCTCGAAAATATTATTTCTTAATCTTCAAGTTATTAGACTAGATTAGTCGTTTCTTTAATTATAAGCCAGCAGGAGAAGAGCCGGAATCAGATTTACGGCAACTTTTCTCCGCGCGCCCCCCTTTTCCTATCTCATGCTCTGCGGCGTTCACATTACAATATTTATATATACTTAAAGAACGACGAATCTAGTATACAAGTTATGAGCTCTGATATCATTACTAATACGCAGAAAATATTGGTTCACATCACCTAAGTTACATTCTCATAACGCATTACTGGCATCAATTTTGGTGCTCACAGCACCAAAGATAGTATGGGGTGATTAGAAATAAATTCCCCGACTTTTTGTCAAATTAGGTAATCTTTCCTTGATTTCTTTTGACGTCATATTTAGCACATTTAAACAAATAAAGCAGTAAAATATTTGCCTTCAAGCCGGAAAAATACAAATATTAAGTTGGAACTTAGATCATGAATTCCCTGACTTTTCCCTGGCCAGCAAGTAAATTGAATGGAATACCCTGACATATCCAGGTTTTCCCTGGCATTTTTTTTAAAATCACTATTTTTCAAGGTTTTCCAGGATGCGTGGCAACCCTGTGATAGCTACCACTATGTCATATTTGTCAATTATATTTACATACCTGCACCCCCTGAAATAAGCAATCCGCATCTGTTTGGTACAAAAGCCAAATCACGAACTGTCCCATTATGTATATTAAGCTCTATTTCGTCAGCTGACTGCACACCAGTTTTTACATCAAACTGCAGCAATTTGATACTTTTATCATTCGAGCCAGTCGCCAGTAGTTTGCCATCGGGACTCCATGCCATGCAATAAATAGATCCCCGGTGATATTTAGGTCGTTTATATAACACAGGAGCCGATGGTATTCTATAACCAAATAACAAGACACTACTCTCAGTTTATAGATTTACCACATAGCTGAACACGAGGAGTGTGTAATACACCATAAAATTTACATTAAGGCCCTATACACACTATACACTGAATGGAAATGTATGAAGGGAAAATAGTTTTCAGCATCTGTAAAATACATTTCCAATGCATTCTGCTCCTTACATTTAATGCAAATAAATGAATAAACATGTAAACAAGATTAAAAAACTTACCTGCCATCTTCAGCTGTATTTGAATGACCGATTTTGCATATACGCAAAATCTTTGAATTGGCGCCAACTGCATAGTATGCACCACTTGGGTGGAAGGCTATGGATCGAACTGCCTGCGCGTCTTCCATCATGGATACAGCATCGAATTTCAAGATGGCGTCATCATGAATACGCGGTGTTCTTTGCACATCAATCACTTTTTCTGGAGTTACACATACGTTCTTTACTTCTGAAGAAATAACAGTAACTTTTTTGAGAATAATTTGAAGGTAAGAATCAACAATCTCATCCTAATTTATCAAAAAATGTTATAGAACAGGGGTAATACCACGGGTCTTCTACTCAAATGTTATAGAACAGGGTAATACCACGGGTTTTTTTTACTCCGGTTTTCAGACCCAGGAGAAAATGTACCGTGTTGCTACCCTCTTTAGTACCAAATATTATCGACAGTTCAAGTTTATGAATTCTGTTTGATGATGTATATCAGATGGAAAGATTTAGGGATCGTTCGATTTATACCTTCTCAAGTCTAAAAGTATCTCTGTCATTGGCCAAGGACTTGCTATTTCTGCCAAACAAACGTATTAATGGAGAGATATTTCTGCCAAACAAACGTATTAATGGAGAGATATTGGCGATTAATCACGTAATGGTCCTGAATAATTGAAAAGTTGGGCTACCTTTCGACAGATACTTCTCTTCGTATCAGTCAAAAAGATTCTAAATACTTTGGAAGCTTAGAACGGTATGAAACGAATAAGTCCTAGTGTGGTAAGCCGTGGACACACGGTACGTTATTGTGTATACTCTAGTGTGGTAAGCCGTGGACACACTGTACGTTATTTTGTTTTTGTGTATACTCACCATATGAATAATATATTTACCGTATGAAGAGAATGTGCAATGTCACGTGATTAAATAGTAGTTGCAATATGTCATGTCATGTTGTGCGGGTGTCGTCATGGAAATGAAATGTTATGTAACAAGTGAATAACTATAATGAAGGATCGTAAATCTGTAATGATGACATCTCTGGGTTCACTGCGAGAAGCACGCTGTAACCATAGTAACTGTTGGTATAATGATAGTATGCTGTAAAAATTATGCAAAACTATATATAATCTACAGTACAGTACAGTGTACGGTTATTTTGAACGAACTTTTTTGTTTAAAAACGCTATAAATTCATTTGGTTATTTCGAACTTTCGTTTCTTTGAACAACACTACAATTAAGAGTTAGAAATGTACACACTTTATAATTATTATGAATATCGTTGCCTTCCTCGCATTATTAACATTATTTTACCTTCCCTACTTGCATAATTAAAATAATTAAATTTTCCTCAATTTGCATCATTAATATAATTATTATTATTAACAATAATAATAATAATTATTATATTAATAAAAAAATATAATAATAATAATAATAGTAATAAATATAATTAAACCTTGATTCCTGCTCGCATAATTAACATTTATTCGTACTCATATCCGTATAATTAACTTCATTAGTCTTATTTGAATAATTAACATATCATAGCTTTCCTATTTACAAAATTAACAAAACCTTTACCTTCTCTACTTGCCATTAATTCTTTTAAATGTACTTTGCTTCCATCTTTCGTTTTAATTTTCGGTCCAGCTCCCTTAAGCTTCGGTGGAGGTGGCTTAACATCTGCTACTGGTTCTAAAACTAAGAAGCAAGACAAATGAAATAAAAATAAAAGAGATAAAAATAAAGGAGAATAAAAAAAGAAAATCAACCTAAAAGATACAAACCCATAATTCGTAAAAACTACCTACCTGTCAAGGGAAGAAAATTATTACAAGTTTCTTTAAGCCTCGATAGAAACTGAAATCTGTTTACGTTTCATACTGCACACGAACATAAACAGAATAAGCATCTGCGCATGTGCAATAGAAAACTTATACCGTTTTGAGGTATCACGTTTCAAGTAAACAGGTCCTTAGACATTCGCTTATATATTTTGCGATAAGACCATATACAAAATTTTCTACAAAAACATTCTCCTTCTAGAGCTGTTTACTAATCTTTGAATTACATCCAACACGATTACACGGAGCACTGGCTTGTTGTATGAAGGTAAATAAGTGACATCAGCAAATAAATCAATAACGTAATGAAAGTATCACCTGCTGCTTGTTGTGAAGCTGCCGCGGCCAAATAACCAGCTGATATTGGTCGTCGAACACCATTGATTACTGGACCAAGAACTACTCCATTCTGTGTTTGTACGTTTTCTTTTCCCTATAAACACCAATATTCGAATTATTGTTTTCATTTTAAAACTTGATTTCCATTGCTATCATTAGAATTCTCTTAAAATCTAATTTGTTTTTTCTATCAAATAGTTGAGCGGAGAAACTTTCTATTTTACATGAGCAAATAATAACACTGAAAATAATGCTCGCTCGCAAATTCTCGTTTACATGGAAACCATCGTTACTTAACATCGTTAACATCGTTACTTAACACACATAAATGATCTGTGGAAATATTTAACGTCAAATACAAAGAAACCATAAATATTTCGGTTTAAAGGGAATTCAAGATTTTTACTTGGAAGTCGATAGCATAAGAATGGGTAAAGAGTTAAATATTATCGACATATCCGACTCTCCTTGATATAAGCAATAAACATTTTAACAAAAAATGATTTATCGAAACCTCAATACAAATACACAACTAGAACAATAGATTAAGCCTTTAGAAATAATTCATACTAAAATTCCGACCTCAATACAAATACACAACTAGAACAATAGATTAAGCCTTTAGAAATAATTCATACTAAAATTCCGAACGGAATTCCGTCTTTAGCGTAAGATAAGGAACAGTAAAACGATAAACCAAAAAAAGGAACAAAAAAAAACACGAAAAAAATCCGAAAAGGTATAAAAAGGCTCAGTAGAAGTTAAAGTCACGAATGCTAAGAAGAAAGAAAAGAAATAAAAAATAGCAATGACGAGAGAAATAATAAAGAAAGCAAAAGCTTATTATATCTTCTTATCTTCTTTCACCTTCTAAGAAAGTAAATCATAAAAATCAAAGACAATCTATAGAAATCTGTAAAACACTGTCAATAGAGAAACAAAACTGCATATAAAGTACCAACACCTTTGCTCTAACTCAACATATCAAACGGAAAACAGAGATCAGCTTACGCCGCTTCGTTAAGCAAACAATCGTTCAACTTCAGGCTTGTGAATGCACCGAATGATTATTTGCTCAAAGCAAATGCTTATCAAACGGACGCAGCTCGCTCAACCTTATGCATTACCTAGGTAAATTTTAACCTTCTTACACTCAGTGGCAATAGGTTCGCTGGCTTACTTATAAACATACTCAATCAAACTGAAGTAGCAGTTATACATTACCTTAGAGGAACTGAACCTTTTCGACATGGTTTCAATTTAATTAAGAAGCAGAAAGAAGAAGCATTAGGTGCTTCTACGAATTTCTTCTGCGTCGTGCTCGCACAACATCTAGCAGCTGGAACTGGTTAATCAGAAACAGCGAGATGCGCGATTTTGCTCCTTTGTTCGACAACAAGTTCGAGTTATTTGGTTGGACAATAATAACACGCACAAACGTTCATGTTTGTTAAACGAGCCGTGATATGATGTGTTTACATTTCGAGTGCACTGAGCGTGACCTTCTTCTCGACTAACAGTAAGAACATACACAATTCGCGCAACGGACCGTGCGACTGCCATGATAGCAATTGAGAGTTAATGAAGCGTTAAACGATTGCTTTGCATGCTTCAGCAGGTAGATGATATACAAAATGAAGAACAATTAAAACAGAGCTTCTATGTATACAACATGAAAATTAATCTTCGAAGATGTTTTCGGTTCATATTAAAATGAAGAAAAGGATGTGTAGAACCCCAGAACAAATACAAAACATGATTTTACATAAAATGAAAATAAAGAGAAACAGATAGTTATATTGAATCGTGGATTTTACGAACAAGCCTAAACTTTTTTCCGTTCCGTATAACATTAACGTGGCCACACACTCTTCAGAAACTTGTGGTGAAATTTTCCATCTCCTATTTAAATCTTATATGGCCTCTGGGAAGGAGAATGAAAGTTATGCACCTATATGAACATTTAATTGGCAAAAACAGTCAATTGCTGTCGATCCCAACTTACAGTAGTGTTGCATGCTTCAAGAGTATTTATCAGCTTCTGATAAATCCTTGTAGAAGGTAACGCTTCGGTATTTTAGTAATTCGCTATTTCTATTGCTGTTTATTATCGAACTTTCGTTGTTTCGAACTCATCTCATCGTCATAGCTCATTAACTCTTGTAAAATTATACCGGCTATTTCGAAAACACTCTCAATTTCGAACAAATCTTTCGATCTCTTGAGGGTTCCAAATAACGGATGTTGACTGTATTGATAATATTCACCACTGCAATAACTTAAAAATAATGATGTTTTGTCACTCAGAAGACATTACATTTACACTGCAACTTCCTATACAATATAATGTCTTCTGAGTGACAAAACATTATTATTTCTGAAACCATTGTAGTGGTGAATATTATTAATAGTAAAAAATGTTCTGTTGGGTTTTAATTTTGTAAAGTTTACCATGCGACATGATATGTAAAGGTTTTTTAAAACCTAAAGAATACTGGATGTAGAACACAAATAATTGAAATCTACAGTTTGCTTGTGTATGGTTACAAGAAATTAATTAATTCAGGGGATGAAATATTATCAAGGTAAACAGGAAAATCCACAAACCATTGTATAATAAAACCTCCCATTGGGTACATCTTACTTTTTATTGAAAACCTTTATGATTTTATTAAGGACCAGGGGGTGTTTTCAATTTTTAACAACCTTATTTTTCCTTATATCTCTAGTAATTGACCCCCTGGAAAAGCAATATAGGAAAGTGTATCGATTTTATTCATTACCGGGGACAAAATGCATCCTTCGTCGAGATCTTCTTAATACGAATATTTATAAAAGCCTGTGTATAGACTCTGCAATTAACTAAATCATTAGTCTCTGCGGAGAAGTCATATAATTGAATACAATATAAAAATTACATACGTTCTCCTTCACAGAGCCTTCAGATAGATACACCCACCGTTTTAGAACGTGGTCTACAACATGTCTTACCTCTTCGCACTCTACATATTCCTGTTGAAAGATCTCTCTTGGTTCCAATGACGGGGCGCTGTCGGGTTTTACATTTGAAGGAGTTTTCCTGCGTTGAGTTTCTTTGGAAGGATATGAAACTTGATGTTCATTATGTACAGGTGACATCAACGGGGGTGGAGTCTCCTTCACTCCATGTTTCTTGGCCTTAGGTGTACTAAATATTAAGGGTATTAACACATTTAAAACTTATGTTTCTCTTAATTAAGTCCTTGTTACCAAGTAGCACGTGTAAATGTTACTAAGTAGTACACATACCAAACTGTTGTAAAGGTCACCTCTACAATATTTGACAGAAATCATGCTCTATATAAAGCTCACTTAAGTTGATACATCCAAGTGGGCACATCATGGTCAAACAACGTCCTGACAACGTTGAAGAAACGTTACAACGTTAAAGAAACGTTACAGACGTTGTTGCAATGTGTCGTATGAGCATGATGTGCCCACTCGGATCTACCAAAAATGGCAAAACGTAAATAATAAATCACTGTATATCATCAATGCAGTAGTAAGATAAAAATGAGTTTTTAAAATCAAAACTATGAAAATGACTGAACTGTAACTGAAAGTTTTTAACCATAATATTTGTAAATAAAAAAACCCATTTACCTAGTGTTTAGAGTACCAGAACCATCACTCAGATGCACGACTTGTCCATCTCTCGCTAAGACCTGTTGAGCGCCACTTAATTTAGATGTAGGGAAGGTAGGTGTTACTGGCGCGCCATTACTTTCGTCAGCAGACTTATTGTTTGCATGACCATGTGCTATTGCATTTTCGGTTGACGTTAATTTTGATTTATCTGAAGGAAAAATATATGTCGCGTTCTTAATATTGTGGTTGGTTATTTGTTTTGAAGTATTGATGATATCTGTATTGTTATGTGGAATTTCAACAGTTTCGTTCTTTGATGATTTCAGTGGTGTGTTGTCTTCAGATAAATTATGCAAATTATGAATTTGCTCTATAACAAAACAAAAATATTGTGACACAGTTCAGATTGAAATTCGATGTTTTACACAAAAGAATAAGACAAGATTATTCCCTCCCTGAGAACAACATTATTCCTTCAAGTTTTCACATGCCTTATATACTTATTCACAAACATTTTCATTCACCTAGCAAATTGACTATATCCTACTCCTTTAATTTTCACATACTTGCTTCTTGTAATTTTTTTCCACGTGTTATTGATATTGTAATTAGTGAGGACAAAATTAAAATAACAAAAATTATGTCCCATTTTGGACGATTTTCAGACACTTATTTCTGCACAAACTACATACAACCTTTAATTTCTATTTATACGCATGTCTTCTGCATAATTTATACGCATGTCTTCTGCATAATTATTGAAGTTGTTTAAAATTGAAAGCAGTGACGTAATCCTTCTACGTATCTTACTCTTGGAAGGAAAATTTTTTATAGAATTTTCAAAAACATATATCAATTAAAATCAATATACGAAGAAAAATGGAGCCATGTAGATACTTGAAGAAACAAGAGAGGGGATGAAAAAAGCCAAAATATTGCATTGCATGTATGCTCGTTGCTAGTTTTGCTCATTTTCATTTGCTTCTTCATCTTCATTTTCGTCCACTTAAAATATTTCCTTTCTCTGACAAAATAAATTATACATCATTTTTACAACCCAGGGTTTTTAAGCATACACTTTTGTAAGCAATATGTGAACTTAGGCCCTCATCTACAAATACAAGAATGCTTTTAAATATATGAATAAAACCTTTTATCTACACTAGGAGCTTCTCTCAATTCAGTATTTGCTAATTAGAAACGCATGGACTTACTAGTAATACCAGCTGGTGTAGTTAAAAGCTCTTTTTGGATTTTCTGTCTTTTTTCTTCATGGGTACTCAGTTTTCTCAACAGTTCTGCTCTCCGCCGTTTCTCCTCTTCCAACTGTTTCAGTGTTTTGCTTTCAAATACATCAAATGACACAGGCTCTTCCGTAGGTTGGGAGGAAGGCTGTTTATCAGGAGACTGTCGGATATTTACATCACTGTCTATTACAAGTTTTTTATAATCTTCTACTACAGTGTTAGTGCTAATACCAGGACTGTTATCATTCATATTTTTAACAGAACTAACAGCAGCATGACCAATATTGTTAATATTTTTAACAGAACTAACAGCAGTATGACCAATATTATTAATATTTTTAACAGAACTAACAGCATGGTGATTGATATTGTTACTATTTTTAACAGAACTAACAACAGGGCTATTCATGTTAGTGTTATCATCAGTGTAGGGATTAACAGAACTAACAACAGGGCTATTCATGTTAGTGTTATCATCAGTGTAGGGGTGTCGTTTCATTTCTTCTTTTTGTTCCTGTTTTTGTTTTGACAGTTTATTAACTATATTTTTTCCTGGAACATTTTCACTATTATTAATTGGTTTGGTCAGCGGAAATCTTTCCTCAGAAATAATTTCACGGTTTCTATCATTTATCTGAGTCATTTTTGGAGGTGTCATATTTGGAGGTGTCATTTTTGGAGGTGGTATTTTTGGAGTTGATATTTTTTCATTAAGATACTCAACATCCTTGTGTTTGGGATTCATATTCAGACTATGAGTAAGCTCTTCATAAGAAATATCTTTTCTCGCACTTTTTGGAATGTCAATACTTTGTGTTACACATGGCTTCTTTATTAGTTTAGAAAAACATATATCAATCTCAGTTTGCTCAAAAGGAGTTCTAAATATTTCATATGGTAAACAACGTATCCATGACAACAGATTTGATGGGTAGTCCTCGCATGTACTGTTAAGAATATCATTTTTGAACACCAGATCATGGTAGACATCTTTTATGTTTCCTGTTGCCACTGATTGACAATACTCTATGCAAGATTCATAAAACAGTCCTTTTACAATAAGTTGCAATAACCTGTCATTGCTAGCTACATTTCGCAACTTCATTTTCTTTTTTACCAATGGCATGAATACACTTAAACAGTCTAGTAATTCTTCAAAACATTTTAGCCTTGATATGTCAAGACTCCAGTTTTTGAATTCATCTCTAGCATTCAAGTTAGGAACAGTAAGCAGCCAACACAAATTACTATATTCCTCTTTGCTTGAACAATTTGGTTCAAGCTGAGATAATGTCTTCATAACATCTTCCACTGTAGCACTGCTCTGTTTCCCAACAATATGTGACTTGATATAAATCAGTTCAATAAATTTTTGCTTCAGGACTAAATAATTAAAGCGTTTCTGATTGAAAGCAGGATTGGAGGAAAATGTATTACCAAACTCAATGACTTCATCAAAATCTCCATCTAAAACAAGTTCACGTAGAAACAGTACTTCGTCAGAATAATCACTATTTATAATGCAACTTTCCTTTTCCAATGTCCTCATTGTTACATGGTAGTGACGGGATGACAAAAACTCCAAGATAACTTTTATAACATCTTCCTCCATGACCACCAGTTGAGCTCGGTCCATTTTGCAGAACTCTGCCGCAACCATCTGTTATCTTCTTTTTTTGCGTTCCAAAAGTTATATTTTCATTTCTTCTTTATGTATTAATAATAGATTACATTTCTGTTTCATCACTTGTGTTTCACTTGCCCTGTTAAGAGAAGACATTAATATAGTTAGCTTTGAATGATAACCTATAGCAAAAATAATAACAAAAAACTTGTGGAGTGGCCACTCATTTCATGATTTTATTTATTCTGACCTGAACTAGAAAGTATACATTAAAAAAAAAATTACCACAGGAATAATTTTGATGACTTAAAAATTATTTTTCACAACAACTATTTGAAATGTTCTGATTTTTTCTTGCCATAAAATCTAACTAGCTTTCACCGCCCACTTCATGTTTCTGTTTGATATTTATATTTATAATCTGATGAATCTCAATGGTTTCACTGTTAAGTCAGATTTCCACTAGGTGAATTGATTCGCACAAAGTTAAAAGGTGATTCCTTTGTGTGAATTAACTCACCTAGTGGAAATCCGGCTTTACATCCATGAGATGGATGAGATGATTTGATTGGCTGTCCAAGGTACAGTTTTATTTTGATTTGTCAATTTGAAAATTAAAAAATTAAAAATCTAGACAAAACATTAGTCATTGCAACTCAGCTAAATTTCACCCAGAAACTAAATTTGAGATACGAAGGAAATGAGAAATAACTAGATTTCCTCTTGACAGTCCAGTTCCCTTCCTCACTGAATTTTCCATGTTTTCTATGTGAATGATCTAAACTAATTATACAAGTTTTTTTTTAGAGTACTAGTCGATGCATCATATTTCTACAAAATATCTTGTATTTCCATTTCTACCATCTTGGCTTTGTTGAAGCTTTGTTTAAAAACCTCATTCAATTAAAAAATAATTAAAACACAGAACTGTGTAAACTGATTGCTCTTCATTCATTCAATCATTCTCATTCCTTCAAATTCTATGTTGCAGAACATGAATAGCCATTTCAGTGTAAATATTTACATTTTCTGAGAGTTTCATGTTTTCCACTTTTCTTTGAGAGTTTCATGTTTTCCACTTTTCTTTTATTGTTACATTAACATTAAAACAATTAAAAACAAAGTAAATATTGTTCAGTCTTGAATATACATTACAAAATATTCCTGATTGAGTGTAAAATATTTTTTCAGTCAATAAAATATCACCACTTTACTAATAATTTTTCATGTTAAAAACTGTGAAATAAATGTTTAACATCACTAAATGTTTTTGGGAAATATTTGATCTAACATATGTAGATACTTGTGTAGAAATCTATCGAACATATTTATCTCCATTATATAAATTATCTCATACATATTTTAACATGGATAACTCCCATGTAGTCTTATGAACCATGAAATGTGTTTAATTTCTGTTACAATGTAACATATTTGTTTATAGTTAGCCTTCTGTTAGCCTAGCTTATACAGATTTCTATGATAGGTTGATATCTGTAATTGATAATATTGCGCCACTAAGGGAGTCTA
>JANTOQ010100933.1:6116-22717 GCA_027564595.1 Bythotiara depressa | reverse complement strand
CTATCAATCTTGTTGATGAGCTGTTGTTTGTTGATATTGTTACGGAAAACAGCTCACAATTTATCTACATATAATTGTTAATACTGATAGATTTTGCGCTGTTTTTTGTTGGTGTTGTTATGTTAAACAGCTCATAATTTATCTTTTAATATTTTTTGGTACCGAAGATACCGTTCTTGTGCTGTTATTTGTTGGCGTTCCTGTATAAAACAGCTTTCAATTTCCCTTGATTTTGCTACCAGTGATACTATGTATGTTATGAAACACACCTCGCAATTTCCCTTCAATTGAGCTTTTATACCAATGATAATGTTGATATGCTGTTTGTATGTTAGTATTGTGATACAAAAAGCTCAAAATGTATCTACATTTAACTTTAGATATCAACGATACTGTGTGACTGCTGTTTGTTGATGTTGCTATGTAGAACAGCTCGCAAATATGATATCCAGTTGGTTTTTGGTACCAATGATACTGTCGATGCGCTGTTTTCTATTAGTGTTGTTATGCAAAACAGCTTAGAATGTATTTTCAATCTTTTTGATACCGATGAAACGTTTATTTACTGTTCTTATGGATTTTGAAATAAAACTATCCCGCAATTTATCTTCAGTAAACAATAAATACCAACTTGTATGTGTGTATGTGCTCAGGAAGCAGTGTAGCGTGGTGTTAAGAATATGCTTTGGTTCACTGTAATCTCTTGTTCGATTACACTGGAGCGATGTAGATTATAGACTACATTAAAAGCATGTGTAATACTGCTTCCTGACGTACGCAGGGGCGCGCCAAGTCCCTGCGCCTGATCCAGTTTACCCTCTGCCAGCAAGTTCGCTGAAAAAGGGTTGGAAGTATGCTGCCGGGATGGTGTTTGGCGCGATTACTTCCTTCATCCACTTATGATCAATGATCGCAGCAATGGTGGCACGGCTGCGACCATCTTGCTGCAACATGATGGTTAACAAATCCTTGAAATCTAAAGAGAAACAAAAAAGTGAAACGAACTGACTGGTTACATTACTTGAACTCCAACTAATGTTGTATGGAACACAATCTACTTATTATTAACTATATGAACAAAGAGAAAAACAAAAATACTATTAACTGCATTTTAGTTTATCAATAATTGTTTCAAAAGATTTCATACATTACTATAACGGTGTCATTTTTACTACAATGCTGATGATAATAGACACACAAAATCTTTAACGATTTATGTTTGTAAAACTGAATAAATATGCAAAAAGCAACGTTTTAATTTTCGCAGTTTACCAAAGCGCTTAAAACATTAGAAACGTTGACTCCAGTATTACACTTGTTCAGTACAGTTGATAAAGGAGCAAATGATCTAATTGAAATGTATAATCTTTAGATTTATCAAGTTGAAGCATCAGTGAAACAAAAACACATTGATAGACATTGTATTTATATTTTATTTAATTTTAATTTTACGCATCTACACCTATTCAATACAACAGCTGCCATTTTGATTTTTTTTCTGTTGGTTCTACACTGAAATGCTCGTCAACAAATAAGGCAGAATACAAAGTTTCAAACGTGTACCTGCACCACAAATGGTTTTATAGCGTCTTGAAATTTGGAAAAATAAGAAGACTTGACCGTGGAGGGTCAACTTGACCCCCTAATATTTCTCACGGTCAAAGCCTTCTTAAGTTTTAAGATTTTAAAATGCTATAAATTTGAAACTTTGTATTTTGAATTATTTTTCGACGAAGAATATGAATCCGTCTGTCGGTTTTAGTGTACAACCAACAGAAAATATGTTCAAAATGGCAGCTTTTACGTTGAATTGGTGTATAAATATGGTAGCTCTTATTTTTACAGCGATAGTGATATATATTATCACTGATAATATATACGTAAACAGGAAACTCAGTAGAATAATGTAAAGAACAACAACCATATTTGTTAGAGTCTGCTCTACTTAAAATATCTTAGAACGTGGAGCTGCTACCCAGAGAATATAAATAAATATTACATGACTTGGAGGATTATATCATACTCTATCCCTGTTTGAGTGTTCATTGATCGATAGAAATAAACTTACCATAACTTTCTGCTCTTCGAAATGGTGGATACGATATTCCAGTTGGTAGGAGCAACTCAAAATCATCTGAAACTTTGAATGGGTAACTATGTGTGTACATGGTGTAGATTAACACACCGAAAGACCAAATATCTGCTTCCCTTCCATAGCACCTGAATAACAAGACATACAATATTAAGATGACGATGTTAAAGTCTTCAACAATAAAGGTTAATAAAAAACAAATACTTGGGTTGGCAAAAATATAAACATCACAAAACGGACAAAAGGAGCCAGTGACATTGCGTATAAACGACGACGAAATCTTTTGTCATAGGTCATGTATATTCGTTAATTTTTTAATGCATTATGTCCCCGGTAAGGAATCAAATTATCGGTCATTTCTTTTCTATTTTGTTTTTACCAGAAGGTTAATTATTGGAAATATAATGTAAAATAAATTTGATAAATGCTGATAAAACTCCCTGGTTCACCATAAAATTATAAGGTTTCCAATGGGAACTTTAATATAATCAGGATATATGCTCATGCATTAAAGTTTAGGTTTATAAGATTGACTCATTCAAATATTTTGATTGGTTCATTACTTAATTAATAAGCTTATGATATAAATACATGTTCATTATTATATATCTTTCAAAACTTGTACTAGTTCAAATCTAAATTGACCTATTTCATTATATTTAATTCCCCAGTACTTACCCCAGTTTCAGGACACATATATAGAGTAGTTCCACAAATTCCATAATACGGCTCCACATCACCATTAGGATCTCCTGTTTCAACAGCAAAACCAAAGTCGATTATTTTGATGTTTAATTCTTCGTTAATGATGATGTTTTCCATCTTTATATCAAGATGAGCACAACAATTGTTATGTAGGTATTCTATACCTTCAGCGATCTAGAAAACGTGAGGAATAACTAGATTATGAGCTATCTTACCCTAGCTTCGTTATTAGTCCATCGGAATGTTTTGTGACGTCATAAAACTACTAGATAATTGAAATAAGCATTAATTTTCGAGGTTTTTCGAAAAAAACACAACAGGTATTTGTTTTTTCCTATCACATTTTCCATTAACTTGTATTCCAGTTCTTGATTTTTTATTTTCTGGACAATTATACGAAACGTTTTGAAACATGAATGGAGTCTAAAAGCGCATAATTACCAAGCATTCTGACATAATTACCAGGCATTCTGACATAATTACAAGGCATTCTGTCCGGTATTGTTGTTACTACGAATCTTTAAAACATGTTCCGAAATATAGAAACAACGAAAGAAAAAATGAAAAGAAAATAAATATGGACACGAATATTTGTTACTTCGCCTCTGAATTACTGCACATTTGAAAATTATGTCTTTTATATGATTTTCAATAACTAAATGACATAATATTTTCTTCTTATAATTACCTGTCTGCAGAAGTATTTCATGACATCTTCACTTAGCATTCCAACTTCTTCAAGATATCGGTCCATTGGTAACGAAATGTTGGCATGGCTGCCCATGATTATTTGAACATAATCACTGTTGGTACCTGAGCATCGATACTAAAGAAATGCAAAATTCCAGAAATCCTATTGCGCAGCGGTAGGTAGATAGGTTGACTTGCAGTGTGGCCTTTTCACTGATAGCGACGCAATCACTCGTAGTAATACAGTCCCTTATAGTGATTTTTACCAATTAATTTTCAGACCGAAGTATGACAAAAATGGATTGCAAAGAAAGAAATATTTTACATAAAATATTTACTGCCAAAAATATTTACTGCCAAAAATATTTGTCACAGAGGAAATAACATACTTACAAAAATAGAACATTACACACGAAGTACGCTTTCGCGAGTGTAAAATCCACTCGTCTTTAAAATTTAATGTGGGTTTTAAAGATCTTATCTTTCAAAAATCCTACTAAATATAAATACTTTAATGCTTGCCAAACTTTTTCTTGCTCCACAATATAAGATATTACGGCCAATACCTTATTAAAATGGTCGTCCTAAATCGACGTTATTGTAGTGTACATTTTAAAAACATTTAATGATCTGAAAATGAAAAAACAACCCAGAGCAATTCCTTTTTCGATATGAGGAACAAAAACACGGTGAAGAGGATAATCTTCTATAAATCTAAATATAAGATTGGTAGGTATGTCCGTCACAAGCGATGTAACAATACCGGAATGTGAACTTGGTTTGAAATCTCCCTAATCTACTGGTTAGTTATTAAGGAGATATAGGATATAGAAATGTAGTTTATGAGGAATGTATAGACTGAGGCTAGATTTATCACGTGACTGAACAGAAGGAGACGAGAACGTAACGATCGTGCAAGGGCGTGACAGCCGCTGTAACCATTATATACAGTTGTTCTGTATGTTAGTTGAAAGTAATAAGTTATTATGATTTAATGAAACACTTCTTGAACCAGTATAGTATTAACCTTAATTATTACTAGCTGACATTTACAGGTTGTCTTGAATAATCGAATAAACGCTCCATTCGAGTCCACTGTAAAATTCTGAAAATGAAATAAGCTCCCAGACGTTTATTAGAGCGATTAATGTATTAAGAATTACATTTTATTTATGTTATATTCTAGCATAATCTCATTATTTACTTACCTCCACGATGTTTTGATGTGTCAAAATTTTCACCCATTCAACTTCTTCCGGTATTTCCTCGTTTTTCGAGGCATAAATTTTGCCACTACCTAATATGTGAATAAATAAATAAATAAATAAATAAATAAGTAATTAAGTAAGTAAGTAAATAAATAAATAAATAAATAAATAAGTAAATAAATAAATGGGATTATTACGAACGCAAAAACTAATTTTCATTTAAAAACATAAAAATGAATTTACCTTTTCCTTTGTAATAAGGGATTCTGCTTGGTAAACCTTTCCGAAGGCTCCACCACCCAAGTATTTGATAATCTTGAAGTTCTGGTTAAATGAACCTGCAGCCATAACTGTTGTAAATGATGAGTCATTAGTCTAAAGAAGTAGAAATAATTTGACATTAGGAGACGCCGTCACAATCACCGAGACCGAAATGAAACGTATATTATAAAGGGATCCTTGTTATGCAGCACTGGAAAAGAGTATTATTAATCACCCGTCCTACATTTATAAATTTATTTATTTATTTATTTATTTTCATCCTTATTTATTTTGTCACCACGTAATTAATTTAGTTAGTTATTTTCGAACCATTGATAAATAACTAAGAATTTAATTATTAACTCATTTAACAACATCGTCCCCAACGCTTTATGTTCTGATTAATATCTGGCGGCGTACCGTCATATCAAAAAGAAAAAAAGCGCTGGGGACGAGTGTTCACCTTATACAGTACTTTAATTGGACAAACTGTCACTTCTACGCACAAAATTAGTTTTTTTGGTTCTACTAATTCAGAAAAAACAAATTACAACAATAGCACAAATCGAAGAAACCAAACATGGAATATAAATTTAAAACATGGGCGGGAAAACAAAAACAGAGTGTTACATTGCAAGACATCAACTTGTTTAATGACGTCATCATCCTGCTTATGGGAAAAAGGCCTATTAGAAACCTTTATCTTATCACTTTTTACCAAATTTATTTCCCTTTTATTTCTAAAATTTAAGCCCCCTGGAAAACACAAAACCATGAAGAAACGAGTAATGGTTGAACTCATTTCCGGGGTCACACGTCTTCAAAGAGATAAGTTGACTGAAAGTATTATTACATTTATATGTTACTATCCTGATGATGATGCGACTATACTAAACTTTACATATTATCACAAGCTGCGCAGCGGTCTGTTGCCGCGAAACTGTTGAGTAACGTCCACTTAAAAAAAAATTGTTTTAGAGTCTAAGGGTTAACAGAGTATAATAAGAAAATGCTTGATACATAGAATAGGATGATACTAACATACCATCACAGATTGATCAAGATCATCAAGATATTCTGTAACCTCTTTCTTCTTCTCTTCGCTGTTTTTAAATTCAGTGCTAGAGTAATAGCTGAAGAAGCCGGAGTCTTCTTGTTAAAGAAAAAGTTAGTTTATTTAAATGAATAAATTAGTTTTTTTAACTTACACTTATCTTCGTAAGGGTTGAAGGAGTTGGATTAAATGCAGGAAGCTGCTACCATTGAATTTTTCCACTAAATGCAGGGGGTTTTATGCACTGGTTTAAAATCAAAGACAGTAAAAGTCAAATTTTATATTTGAATTTATAAACTGAACCCAGTACTTTGGTAGCTATGGGCATCTAGGTTCTTAGCTAAGACTCGCAGTAAACTCGCGGCCGCCATCTTGCCATCAGTTTTTAAATTAGAGGGATTCTGGCCCTCAAATTGTATTGCACAAGATTGGCAGTAAAACTGGCGGCAATTCAGGCCGCCTCCAATCTTACCATGCCTTGCTATCCGAAGTACCCAAATAATATTTAAAACACTGCCGGTAAGGTACGTGGTTCCTGTGTTGCCACGAATTATACCGTGAGTCTTATATAAGGACTTATTAGTTGTCAAAATATACTACCGTATCCCAGCCAGTTTTAATAGAAAACGCGTTTTTCTTGGTAGTACGTTTTACTTTAGTTTTTCAACATTACTTTTGGTACCTTGTTGCAGAGGATCATGTGGTGTTAAGTACTACTAAATCTTTTTTAGAACTTCCAAACTCTGAGTTCGAATACTAGCACTAGGTTAGAGTGCTAAGATATGCTACTGCTTAGTTGTTCTTATTTATAACTAGTATTCTAACAATGATTTAGTACTCTTGATCAAAACTTAAATGATAACTTATAAATACATGTATACTTACCAGCGTTTGTATCCAAGATATATCGGAATTATATGAAACCGAATAAATGGATACATGTTTCTTCTTTGAAATTGTGGATAGATCCACTAAAACGGGCGAATTCCTCAAGGAAAACGCCCCCATCTCTAACCAAACTTCTCTTTTTCTAAAGAAAATAATAAAGTTCTCAAATATCTATAATGATGGTGAGAAGATAATAAATACTTGCTCAATACGCAACCAATATACAATCTCCTCTTCAATAGAAATCTGCCATTCTGTCACACACACTACAAAAACTTAATTATGACGTCACTACGCTAAAAGTACAAAACAAAAGCCTTACGAAAATTTCCATGGTTTCTGCCTCGATATATCAGATCTTTGTGTCTCTGTTCAGTTACTCTCGTTCTATGCAAGGGGCGTTGTTAATATTTGACGCTTCCTGTCTATTACAAACTTCTTATAGAAACTTATCTATTCTTTCCATCTACATTTTCTACTTTATTTGCACTAATTAACCCCTGATAGTAAACAAAACGTAAAAGAAATGATCAAATATTTTATTCATTTCCGGGGATACCTCTTAGTAAAGCATTAAAGTTCGACAAACGTTGAGAGAGTTGTCGACAAACGTTGAGAGAGGTGTCGACAAACGTTGTGAGAGTTGTCAGCGGTTTTGTGTCATTTCCGGGATGTAAGGATAAGAATAATTTAATATATGTATCAATTATATTCTGCTCATAGGTACCTTTTCAGATTCTTAACGCTGGCTTGCCTCTTGTACACAGTGGTTTCCACTTCTACTCTCCATCATGGTGAGAACATAGTTCATTTTATATAATGCGCTATTATGTAGCTACATAAGACACGGAATATATAACAACAAAATATCTAAACATATGTCTGATCATAGCAATGGCAGAGATTTACAGTAGCTAGTTTTTACTTATAAGTTCGTCATTCTGAAGGCGGTCTGGGTGTGAGGGTTGGGTGTTTTTTTAGCTAGTCGCGGTGGTCGTATATTAGGGATCAGTTGTTACTAGAATGTCTTCTAATGTTATATGAATGATTGTCGATTAATATGACCGATGCGAAAGTTTTAAAAAGACTTTTGTAAATTTTAACTGTTATAGACAAAGAATGTTCCTTTTGAAGGTTGTTTTGGTTTAGGTAGCAGTTTTCGTGATCGCACAGTTATGTAGTTCCTGCTAGCATGTAACTGTTTTTAAACGTTCTCATAGCGTTTGATTGTTAAAAAAAGAAATTTTAGTGAAAGGAAGAAGTTCTGATAGCAACAACAGTGGGTTTAGTAAGAAGGATTTTATATAACCTTATGGATTGAGAAGAATTACGGCGTATTTTTTTTTACGTAGTACGGGCATGAAATCTTAAAATGAGATGGATAAGAATGCCCTCTTTTAATATTGGTTAGTTACAACCATTGAAAGGAATGCTGATGTATACATACACGTAAAAGTTATCGAAACATATTTTGTAGGTTACAAGACAGACTCCTTACGAGAAAGGGTGATTTGTTACAAAGTATATGAATTTGTGAGAGTTGGAAAATGAAAACATTTTGGTTATATTAAAGTTTCTAATAGAAAGAAACCTTACGAATTTTTAGAGGAACCAGGTTGTCTTATCATCTTTTACCAAATTTATTTTAAAATAATATTCCAATAATTAACCCCCTGGAAAAAACAACAACAAAGAAATTACCAATTGATTCCTTTCCGGGGACACGAGCGGTTTTTATTTTAGTGTAAATCTTGCTTAACTATACCATGTTATGTTTTATATTTTATATAAAGATAGAAAGTTACAAGTAGGTATTGTATTTAACACAGGGTGTGGGATATACAAAATAAACAAATTTGATTACGTACACTGTAGTTCACTATACTAGACTATCAATTGTCGACTATCTAGTGGTATGATTCTCGCCTAGGGTGCGAGAGGTCCCGGGTTCAACTCCCGGACTGGCCCATTATTTATGTTTTTTTAATATCACTAAGAACAATTTTGATTTTAAAATAAATATATGGTCTAAAAAATATCGATAACGAATAGGGCGAAGACAGAAAAATAGATTAATCTAGAGTGTAGCATATTTTCTGAATATCTTATCTTAAACAACAATACAGTAATTCATATGGCTTAAATTTTTTGCTACTTCAATTGTAGTGTCTCCACAATGAAAAATTGTTGCGATGCTTTTTCGTATCATAAATCCCGGTACTAGTATAAACATCGTTTGAAGTTTGATGGAGCCTTAACTCTTTCATGCATCAGCATACCTCCTGGTTATATTAAACTTCCCATTGGAAACCTTTATAATTTTATGAGGATTTCTTTCAGCTTTTACCAAATTTATTTTACAATATATTTCCAATAAGTAACCCCTGGAAAAAGCAAAATAGCAAAGAAATGACCAATTATTTGATTCCTTTCAGGGGACACTATGCATTAAGTGGACAATGATCGTCATTACAATTTTGCTATTAAAATCATATGTCCGGTGTTGGTATTTATGGAGAAATATATAGAAATTATTTAACCATGGTTTGTTTCTTATTTCGCGTGTGTGCATATAGACCGTGTTCGGGTGCAATTATCGTTTTTATGCGATAACGCGCGAAGGGAATTTTTGAGAACTTTGCACCAGATATCCTCAACATGTGTGACAGTGAAAAATATTGAAGCTTCAATAAAGGCGTTGAATGACATCCCAGTGCACAAATCATGGTCACACGACGTTGAAACAACGTTAAAACAACTTATGTAACGTTTCTTCGGCGTTGTAAGGACGTTGTGTGACCATGGATAGCCCACTGGGATATTTTTAGAAATGGATGTGTGCTTTCAAGTCCGTTTTACCATGTGTAAATTTACATAATGAGATGTGAATTTACTAACGGCACAGTGGTCTTACAGCTGGCAAAGACAGTGATACTTCTCTTATATTTGCAACTTTGTGAATTATATTGCCACACAAGCACTTCATGAGGTTTCCCATGGAATATAATAAACAGGTGTGGTCCTACTTGTTTTCCCGCCTACTGCTAACATTCTGTGGGGTAATAAGGGGGATTGTCAGTTTGTAAACAGACGCGAATTCGTGAAATTTGGAGTTACTTGTAAATTGACAAGTAACCTGTACGAATCGAGAGACAAAACATGTTAACACAATTATTGAATTTCCTCATATATAGTCGAATGTAAACGGAAGTTATATTGTGGGAAAATATGTTAACAGATGGTGTAAAAGCTCACAAATAGATTAAACATTTACGATTAGTGACTTCTTGTTTAAAACGAAGCTTAGATTCGAGCTCTGTGCGATTATTTATTTCTAAGTTTAAAGTTTTAAACTTCTAAAATAAACAACAATTTTTTTTTATTAATTAGATTTATTAATTAGAATTCACAATTAAATGTTTCTAACTTTCCAATAATAAACCCATAGCATCGTTCTCTTGAAACGTCATTCATCTTAACCCTTTAATGCAAAGCATGCCTCCTGGTTTTATTAAACTTCCTGATGGATACCTTTATAAATTCATGAGGAACCAGGTTTTTTTAATCAATTTTACCAAATTTATTATAATTTTATTTACAAAAATTAACTCCCTGTAACATGTAAAGTCGCAAAGAAATGATCAATGATTTGATTCCTTTCGGGGGACACTATGCATTAAAGGGATAAATTGATTATATTCACACAACAACAATGGTTTCAAAAACAAAAACGTTTTACCACTCGGAAGACATTATTCTGTATAGGAATTTGCAGTGTAAATGTAATGTCTTCTGATCGGTTATTCCTAAATACAGTGGTGATTATCATCAATATTTGTGCTGTCAAACTAGACACATTAAACATGTCAATATCAAACACGTTTTCCATTAAGAACTGGAATTTGTTTCTGTTTTTAATTTTTTAATTTTTAATTCAGACAAGTTTTGCCAAGACTGCTCGCCATGAATACGAAACTGTCCATAAACCTTAGTTTGAGACTTTTGTAAACATGCTCTCGATCTTTGTTGAAAACCCAGCTACAGTTACTTTAATCGTGACATCATCATCGTTGTTCTTCGTTTTCCGCAATATAAACAATGATATTGTATCTTTCCTAACTAGTTCTCTTATGAAAAGATGGACATCATTACACAGAGAGATTGTGGAACACAATGTGAAAAAATATGGATAATTTGTATTCCAAGTCACATCATGGACATATATGTCTACAGTACACATGTTGTGTGCCACTCCTCTGTATTCCATGTGCAACAACAATGGTCTCGAACTTTCAGTATTATCAAACGATGTGGGGCATACATACGTGGCAAACATCTGCAGTATTATACTCTTGCTGCTCTTCATAGGTTAATGTGATCATCGGTTGCAGAGGAAATATTCCATATAATCTC
The DNA here is from genome assembly GCA_027564595.1 of Bythotiara depressa. NCBI lineage: Eukaryota > Metazoa > Cnidaria > Hydrozoa > Anthoathecata > Bythotiaridae > Bythotiara > Bythotiara depressa. Next base: position 11,406 of record JANTOQ010100933.1, on the reverse strand, counting down.
CTTGCTTCTTGTTCAACGAAATATGCAAATATTTCCCAGCAGTCCCGACCAGGGTATACTTTCAACGTGTCTTGCCAATATCAATGTCAATGAATCTATATAGTAGATGTCCATTCAACTTCTCTGTATATATGACTAATATTTCGGCTTTTGTCTCATTAGAATCAAATATAGTTTCAAAACTTGCATATTTGATGAAGAGTACTTTGAATTGTCTATGACTCTAGTGATATTGTAACCACTCGTATTCCTTGTCTGCTGGCATCATAATCTTCACCGGATCATGATCTATGCAACATTCATAGGGCTTGTCTCTTGTTTCAATACAGTAAAGTTCTTGATATCTATTCTGGTACTGTAATATTGGAGCTCCCTCGTGTCAATAACTATATCAATATCTAAATGTAATATCTGATCCATTGTGAACCCATTGGAATGTGTTCTGATATATGCAAAAGTATAATCAATCTCAGTCAGATCACAACCTTGAAATACTTCTGGCATGGTCTTGTTGAATGCCTCGTCAACGATGAATGGTTGTGGATCTGCATGCTTTAACAATCTGATCCACACTGTCAGTTGAACTTTTATGGATCCCTGTTCCTACAGCTACTGTATTGTTCCTATAATCTCTTTATGTCGCGTTTGACTATATTTAAATAACTATTCACATAGTTATCTACTACTCCTGATAGACAATTCCGTCTTCTGTGAACCAGGTATTCTGAAACCTGTGAATGCTGTATTCAAATTATAGTTTATTAATGGGTCCATTTGGGTCCTTTGTGACGTCATAAAATAATGAAAAATTAGAATATATACATGTTTTGGCGTTTTTCTTTAGAAAACATTGGTATTTGCGTTCCTACCAAGTTTCCACTTAACAAGTTCCAATAGTTTAATCCATAATTGTAGGCCGTTGAATTGGGTCGTTGCCTTTATATATATGCTCCGCAACGCTTTAAGAGCTATATAATTTTCAGTTTGTCTATGTGTACCACGTGTACATGTCACGTTTCACCTGACTAAATAACTAAATAATTCTGTATGAATACAAAAGTGAAATATTTTCAAAGTATGCGCAACAACATATTTCCCTCACTTTTCCTCCAAACAATTTGCAGTTTTCGAGCTCCTTATGATACTTATTGATTCTAATTTTTAATACGTCGCCTAATTACTAATTACTAATTATTAATTACTAATAATGCGTTGAAGACAAGCGTAATACGTTTCCCTATAAATATCCTCAAAGAACTACAATTTCATACAGCGATTAGGTTTTATAACAATTAACATAAAAAAAGGTTTTGCATAACTACGTGGCAGGCATTGGTAAGAATACTTTGACGAACTTTAGTTAAAACAACATTTCTATTTGTCGTATAGATTTGAACTTGGCACACGTGCATATATCTTACTAATTAGTTTGGCGTGCACGTAAGATTGGCATTAAAAATTCTCGATTTCGACGTTTTTCAGATGTTTCAAGAATTTGTTTTTTATTAGTTTGCTATATCCAGTCAAAGCTATATAGCTACTTCAGTGTGTTCATTTTAAACACCACTGTGTGTAATTAAGTTTTGTCTTGAAACATCACTGTGTGCAATGTTTGTCTTTATATTTCAAACAATATCAATTATTTACATTTTCTTTTTGTGCCTCTTGTGCTTTGTAAAGAATGTATTAAATTATGTTGAATATTTAGTGTGACCTAGTTATTTTAATGTACCGATTATGCAGCCTATGAACAGCTTTTTTTCTGTTCCCATTGGCTGTTAACAAAAATTAACCCTTACTCTAATTACTTCTTTTTTTTCTGAATAAGACAAATGGTAACATACTAAAGAATAGAGATGCTTCAAATTTGCTCTTGTCAACAAAGGTTTTTGGAAACTTTGGACTGGATATTTGCTTATTGATATTTATCCATTGAATCCACAGTGCTCGATATTGTACAGAGAGTCTTTCCCTAGATATATTGTATATTCTCAATTTTACAGTAATTATACAGTAATTCGAATGATTGTTTATTTAAAATCTTTGGAAATCACTTTTGTCGGTATCGAAAAATGTTTATAGAAAACTTTCCCCACAGATGAGGGTTTCTGATGAATTAAAACTCTGGAACACGAATTTTAACTTTGCATACATTGTTTTCTTCATAATGTTTCGAATAACACGTGACAGTTGCCTAAGAACCGAGAAGTTAAATAATAACCTTTCATGTGTAGATGAATTGTTAGTTAACAACGCATACATTGATTTTAGTTAATGTAGCATGAAATAATAACATTTTTCGAACGTTTTTCGCATGTTCGAATAATCATGCTCACTGATCCATGAGAACTAAAATTGATATCTGTGTAAAGTGATTCAGAATGGTGATAAATATTTGTACAGTTGTTGCTCAGGTAGGTGCTCTATACGACATTACAGTTGTGATACGTGTACGTTCTTTATTTGTTTATTTATTCCTTTACTTTTGCAAGGTATATAGAATGGACCATTTGGATTTCAGTAGTTATATTAAATTACTATTTCGGGTACCGGGTACCAAAATATATATTCCTTTGAAAAAGCGCGCATTAAATTAAGAGAAAACAATGGAATTGTTTGGAAACGCAAGTATTTTGTGAACAGCAGAGGAACAATACATAGATATTCTCTGTTGTTAAAGAACGTGTGAATCTGCATGTGGATGTACTATTTGTTCTGTGCACAAACTGTAGTAACATTTAAGAATTTAAATTTTAAATATCGATTTTAAATATTGAACAGATTAACAACTCAGTGCATATTATATAATTATTGATATTATTTTCGACGCATGCGCTTAAATATGTTAAAATATTTAAATCTGATACTGTAATATTTCTTCCTTTTTTGTTTGTTTTTCCTCTTAATTAGGTTCATGTGTTTAATTTTCGACAAGCGAGTTAGTAGAAAATGCATAAGCAAGAGATTTTGTATCAAAAATGTTATTATAAAAGATCTTCTCCCTTTATTTCATATCTTAACCGTTTGAGCCCGAATGACGACTTTAGATGTCTTTATGGACCGTTTCATTACAGAGGTAATATATCTGGAAGGTGACCGAGATGCTCAGGAAATAGGTATCAACCCATTGTAATCAACATTAAATTCTGCTTCAGAAAATGTTGTTTTGATGCAGCGATCCGTTGCCGCGAAACTGGTGAAAACTTCCCACTTTTTGAAAAATGTTTCCGTGTGTAAGGGTTATTAAAACGCTATTTCCTTAGTAGTTTTTGTCGAGATACCAGTTCGAATTACAAATTTCGATTTTACAAATTCTCGAAAATATCCAGTTTTGGCAATTCGAGGAAAAAACATTTGAATATCCAGTTGATGCAACACCTTGAAGATGATCGAGTTAAGTATCTAACTCGGATGATTTGATTCTTGCAAAATACTTTATTTTGGAAAAAAACTTGATCTTTATTTGTGTTTGCTGCGTTGAGTTTTCTTTTGGAAGATCTATTACCACTTTGTTATATAACGTTTTTTGGAATAACGCTTATCACACTGTTACAAACAAAGATTTAAAAATAGAACACAAAACAAATACACTACGTGCAACAGAACATAGAACGAAGAACAACAGAATATTGAACTACAAACAACAGAATTAAGAACAATAGAAGTCTCAACAACAAAACACAGAACTAAGAACGGCATAATTATGTAAAACAGAACATAAAACGTAGCATTATGAACAAGATATAACAGAGAACTAATAACGAAAATACATAGAATAAAATACAATATATCATAGAACTAAAATGAGAAACTCACTAAGAGCAACACGAATGAATTAAGAACTGTACAACTGGAAAAAATAGAATAGAAAAATGAGTAAATTGAACATACAACCTATATTAACTAAACTATGAACACTAGAACACCAGAAGACCAGAATACAGAACTAACACAACAAAACATAAAACTAAGATGGACAGAACACACAACTATGAACGGCAGAACAAACAATCAAATAGAACAATAGAATACATAGCAACAGCAGAAAATAGAACACAAGAACACAGAACAACAGAATAAAGGACTGTGCAACAACAGAACGTTGAACTAAAGAATCAGGAACAATAGAACATAGAAGGAGGAATAACAAGACAAAATTAACAACATGAGTTAACCCTATTTTGGTTGGGGTCTTGGTGACCCAGTTTGGGCTGGGCGGATGCCCTACTCCCAAAACTTCGTAACCGTAAACGATTTCTTAACGAAAACATATACATTAAAATGGCAGCATATACGGCGAGCTTAGTCACGTGATACATTGCTGACGTCAGCAGAATATGCAAAATCTTGGTACAACAGAAATGAAGAAATTATATTATTTTTTTGCTCCTGATGTTGACTAGTATTTAACATTTCTTCTTTTATTTACTTTAGAAACATGTCTTAGTAATTATTTCTTCCCAGGACTATACAATTGATACAATTATTATTATTTTTTTCATGAAAAATGATTGACCTAAACTTCAATGTTGAAAGGCAGAAGCTAAAACTATTGGACTTTTATTTTCATATGTCGTAATAAAACGCTAAAATATTCAAAATAGAATGGGGTGCCAAATATGTCAAAATAACAAGCCAAATGCACTTTTTGGTTTGTGGGCGTAACCGGGAATAAACTATTATCACTATTTGTTTTACAGGCAAAATGTTTTTAAAAAACAATTCTTTCGTATTTTCTACAAACAGCTTACAATAAAAGGGTGTGGCGGTCTACCTGTCAATATTTTTTGAATTTTTTTTGTTGCATGATCCAAATAGATAAAAACTCAGCTATCAGAAGTTTCCTGGCAAAGGCAACTCTCTACCAAAAGTTAATTTAGAAAAACCAAGGGTAGGGCATTTTTGTCCCGACCCAACCAGAATAGGATTAAGGACAAGAACTAAGAACAACTGAATAAAGAAATATGTAAAAATAGAACATGAACAAATATACTACGTGCAAAAGAACATACACCGATAGATCGACAGAGCGTTAAACTAAGAGCAACTGAATATAGAATTACAAACAACAGTTTTAAGTACTTAGAGCCACAGAACTAAGTAATACGGAACAAAGACAATGAATAATAAGTAAGATAACCAAAACAAACACACCAGGGAACTAAGAACAAGATAACATAGATTTAAATACAACATAACTTGCATTAAGATTATTAAAACTAGGAACAGTAGAACTAAAAAGGCAGAACATAGAACTATCAAACACTAGACATAGAACTAACACATAAGT
>JANTOQ010100822.1:3810-16256 GCA_027564595.1 Bythotiara depressa | reverse complement strand
ATAGGGTATAATTAAAAGAAATTTATTTTGACGTTAATTCCCCTTTAATCAATTTATTTTCCGTATGCTTTATGGATATCACAATCTCCAATGATCAAGTAAGTACTTATTTAATAACTAGTTGCATTGACGCTCGTGCCCCACGTAGGTGTGTAAATGTAATAAATCCACCTGCACGATAGATGCAAAGAGTTACAAATTAAAAACTTACAAAGCAAGCATGCAGCTCTCAGAAAAAAAAACTCACGAAGCACATTAGTACCAGGATTGGAATAAATTTCGAACCATCCGTATTGAGTTTAAAACAGGAATAGAATCAACAAAAGCATCTTTATTCCGTAATGCGGTATCATAAAAAAAGACTAAAGATATTTGGAGTACAATCAATTGCATTCTAAAACCAATCGCATTATGAATAAAGGAAGATCCAACAGCATTAAGCGGATACTTTAGTACGTTAGAATCACAACTAACTGGTACACAATGTCAACAAATTCTATCAGCCTATATTGATGGTTTGTCACAAATTCAGAATGAAGAACAATTTGGCTTAACACATACCACCTAGGAAAACGTTAGAAAGATCTAATCAAACTGGAGAAACGACTGTTCAACAGGATTCCATTTCAGTGAAATATCCTGGAGCAGATTTCATTTTATCACCCATGACACAAATAATAAACAATGCCATATATAGAAAAGAGTTTCAAGAACAATGGAAAATTGCTCGCGTGTGTCCGATTCCAAAATTAAAAATTCCACTCAAACTTTATTATAGACCTGTATCGGCTCTACCGCTATTCCTGAGGATGTTATTATTACAAAATTTAATTTTCGTCGTCGTATTTTTAGCATGCATTACATTCTTTAGGTATAGTAACATTTTGAAGTATAATTTTAACAAAATCATTTTTATTACTTTCACGCGTAGAGAGCATGCCTGCGGGAAGAATTAATTTAACCAATTAAATTGTGTGAAAGAAGAACACTAATCAATAAACCAATGAAATTTACGACCTTGTCTTACATCCAATCAATCAATATATTTTTGAAAACTCAAGGTTTTTCTTATTTAATATTTTCTTATTTTTTGTTTCGAAAGTTTTGTTTTAAGATTATTTTATATTAGCGTCTGTCCATTTAAACGTATTTATCATAACTCTTTTTTATCTGCGTGGCTTTTGATGTGAATAAAGATGAAAGCGCATAAAAAGTTCTCTTGTAGGCTGTTCTTAGATGTAATTACATCTACTACTTTGTCGCAGCCCTTTAAAATGTTCGGACGGTAAAGATATATTTATTCCGCAAAGGTTAAAGAACCAGTTAAACACCCTCTTTTTGCAATTTGCATTTTTTTCAGTGATAAAATTGTTTATTGATAAAATAATATACTTTCAATGAAGGGTAAAAATGGAGATTTTCCCGATTATACCACAACACATAAAAGGATACAAGCGACCTTAAGAATATTCATACGAATCATATACACAAAAAATAAACAAGAAACGGATCAAGTATAATTTTTGAACAATTCGTAGCAATTTCTATTTGTAGTAATTCGAATGAAGGAACCACAAAGGTTAGCTCAAGTACAAACTAAATTAATTTGTCGGGTTGGAATCCCGCAACAAACCTTTCGCATAATGATATATGTCAATAAAAATGATTTGTTTTGTGTGATTTTGCCAATTCTTTTGGAAATCGTCCCTGGTACCTCTTTTTTAAAACAAATATTAGTTGTAAAATTATTTGTAACATCTGATTTTGTTACATAAATAACTTAATATTCTGTATTTGTATTTCGCAAGCACTAATTACCAGTACCTATAAAACACCAGAAATTCCAAGTAAACATAACACACTGTAAAACGTTTTTCACCACTGGCTATAGTTAGCCTATTTAAAGAGTACTACCACCTACAACATGTCAGGTAAACCGGTGATACCATAGGGGTCTATGAAAATGAAACATGAAACATGAAAATCTATGTAAGTCCAAAATTGGTCTTGGATGTTTCGGATTATCATTGACTAATTTTGTCGTTATAAATAATTCCAACTGTACTATTTCCTGAATTTTCATTATTTTTATTCGAGTAGCTCATATAAAAGAAAAATTATTTTACCCAAATTAACATCGTAAGAAAAGTACCGTTTCATTCTTTAATAAGGTAGACTTATCATTGGCTTTGTTTTGCATGGTTTCTTAGTTGCCATGTTAGAATCATCTCATCTGTGGATGGATATATTGCAATGCCACTCAGGGAGTGTAACTTACGTTCTCTTTAACAATGTCACGAAGAAAAAGTACATACGTTTCTACTTAATTGGAAGATAAAAAACGAAATTACAAATCATTAACATTGTATTCAATTTCTATGATGTGTTCTGTAAACGGGGCACTCTAGCAAAAGTTAAAGTCTAGTGCATAGTTACTTATCAGAACGTCGACAATTTGTTCAAGTAGACGATAAATACTCTCCAAAAATATTTGTTAAATAAATATTAAATACCTAAGTTAGGTACTTTACACATTTAACAGTCCCTTTTAGTTTTGTCGCATTTGCTAAGATTTGTATTTTGTCTTTGTAATTTAACATCTTCATTAAGTTTGTTCTACTTTCTTCTCACCTATATATAGTTTATTTTGTGCTTACGGTTTTGTTACGTTTCCGATCTTATCAATTTCTATTGTTTTTGTTTGATAATTTTCTGTGTTACTAGCTACCATTGTTGTTTCTACTTCTTGTTGTAAATCGTTTATATGTTCTTTGTAAATAATTTGACATGTTCTAGGCTATTTCTTACGTTATCCTTTTCTTTTCGTGTCTCAGCCATTTGCACACTAATTAATTGCATTTCTTCACATTTTGTTTAGTCGGTCGCTATTAATCTTCAAGTTCCACTAACTGCCAACCTAACATCGAACTGAGGCTCCTTCATATACTAGGATGCATCATAGGACGTGATATGTAATGTTCCTTGTTGTATCAAGTAATTGACTTTTCCCTCCCATTTCAATCAAGCTCTCACTAAAGTAAATAAATCGATTTCACTGCATCAAGAATTGAGGCTAAGTTTGTTACTTCGGAGTAGAAGTGAGAAGTTGATGTTGGAAATCGAAATCGAATGTGACACACCCGAGGAAATTTATAGGTAAATACGGCCAAACAAGCAACAAGTTCAACTACTTAATGGATAGATTATTGTGGTATTAATTTACTCGAAAGCCTAGCTATTTTTCAAGTAATAACTTCTGTATATCACCCCCATTTATTTTTTCAATTTTCCACTGCATAGGAATTAACATTTTAACATCATCTTTTAGAGAATCAAATAAAAAGGCGCATGCCTAAAACCAAAACGAAATGAAGACATTGGCCATTGCCACGGTTATATACGATGAAGTGACTGTATATGTAAATCATTTATATTTTCATTTAAAGACCTCCCAAAGTACCATTTGGAGGCAATTGAGACAACTCCTCCCTTTGCATCGAATCTGTAGGATCACGGTTACATCAGTTCCAAAGTATCAACATGTCTTACGTCAACATTCAATCTGAAAAAGTAAACTGAAAAAGTTTAACTAAGAGATTCTTTGTGTACATACACGCTATATCATTACTTTTGATACTCATTTTGATTATTGTGGCACCTTGTCTCGGTATATTATGTGCAGTATTGCAGTTCTGCAAAGTACCATTTCGCAGAAACAACTACTAACACATACTTCCACTTGACTCGCTGACTGTCCTTTATGATCCGTCAACCAAAAGGTAACTACGTATAGATACGAAGAAAATAGCTACACATCTAGTAAAACTCTTACCCAATATGAGAAGTACTATAATGAATGATTCGAGTATATATCCTTACCATAAAATGGGGCTTTGAACATTAATAAATAAGTGCAAAACACGAGGGCTGTACACTGTTACTAACAGAGCTAAATGACTCTATGAGGTGAAAGAACAGTTGATGTTAAAGCAAAAAGAAATATTACCAGCGTAATGTGCGCGATGGTGTGATATGTGATACAACATGTCCTATGGCACACTTCATTTAATCAAATAATTAAAGATTACTTTAGAATAAAATTATATACCACTAGATAACTTATCCTTACTTCTGAGCACACTGAACAGGTTGATGCCTGGAAGTCAAAGCTCACGATCAATTTGTTGCTCAACAGAATATCTTTCAACTTTGTTGTCCAAAATAAAGAACGTTGTTCTAAGCTCATATTTCGATTAAAATAACAATGCATGCAAAAAGAATATTTCCTTAATTCCAATAAGAGAACTGCCAAATAGGGATATTGCGAACGTGTGATATTGGTTTCAGAATTCCAGAAAGCAGTACATGTGGATCCTTGGAATAGGAAAAGATGGTGTATCTTACACCTAAACTATTTGATCTCTTTCAACGTGATGACATGGCTTCTGAAAAGATCGAGAGAAAAGTTTGAGAAAACAGAATAAAAAAAACCCACATGTATCTCCTAAAGAACCAAAACCTTTCAGCTGAAAGTTTCACAGAGGCAGGCCTACATAAGAACGTATAAAAAATAAAGGATTTCTTAAAACTCTTCGGAGTGAAACCTGTAAACAGTTGTTTTAAAATCTGTTTTCTGTGCACGAAATTGATATTGTTTCACTCGAAAATATTTCAGAAGCGACTGCCAACTGACCCAAAGATTTTAAAACTGTGTTATAAAATTTAGTTACAATACATAAAATATCAGATAATTAGTACTTTTGATGAAATTAAACTAATTTATAAAGGGAGAGTATATATGACCACACCCCTAGCTGAATGTGAACTATATTTGGATAGATTACGGTTAGATATTTGCTATTTACGTGAACACAAATTTAAGCATAATTTTGGTGACGCTCTCATCCCTTTTGTGAATGTTTATGAAACAAAATTGAAACAAACGAACCTACATTCTACGTCCTAATTACTCAAGTGAAAGAACAAATCTGTTTAATAATCTCCACCAAATATCCATTTCCATAATATCATCGATATACTTTTGTATGGAGATAACACAATTCTTTTTCGCTTGCTAAAGCTACTTTAACATTTGTTTTTGTATTGTATTGGTAGTGATCCCTAGCGATATCACGTTTATGTGCCTTATGTGCCTTGCAGTTTGCAATTTGTTGTTTTATACTGTGTTTGTTCTTTCCATGTTTTATTTTTCCTTATGAAAACGTTTTTTTAACGAAATGTTGTATATCTTTTGTTTGAAAATGATTAACGATGGTCTTCTTTGGAGAAAACAGAAAATCGCACAACATCTCAAACAAAATGTATGAAAATCATAAATGGTAAATTAATGATCATATTTATGATTTTTATAAAAAGTACAGTTCCTTATCCATGAAATTTGGAATTATAGTGAGCACATAGAATGTTCCTATTTTCTTACAAATCTTTACGCCAGGAGGGAAATTAACTATCACAAGATATTTCTTTATTCGCCAGTTGAAACTAATATTAGACCCAATTCAAATTTTCTCTACCAACGAAAATAATGTTACTAGTCACGAGTTTCATTTATTACATGATATGTTCTAACCCCGACCATCGCTTAGAGTATGTATCAATTACAATTAGATAGACCTGTTAGCGAGAAGCGTAATTTTGCCATTGGAGGCATCAGGGTCGGATCCAGGGATAGGCGAAGAAGGCTTAAGCCTACATACAATTTAAAACTATCCACTAATCTACAATTTAAACCGTGAAAAAATTACGTTGTTGTTTATTATCCAATTGCGACGAGAATATGCATATTTATAAAATCAAACTTTTATCTCTCAATGTAAAGACAGGCCTTGCGGTACTGAAAAATTAAAAAGCCGTCGTATATAAGAGTTGAGCTTATATGCTAGAGCAAAAGATATATCTCGCTAGGTTATTCGTGGTTTAATTTTCAAGAAGATTTCGAGTATATCTTAATTACCTTACGTTTTGTAACTCGCAGAGTCGTAAACTCCACGTACAATCTATACAATAACAGTAATATGTAAACACAGGGGGGAGAAGATATAAAATAGTTGATGGGATAAAAATAAATATGTCGTTGATATTTTAAGAAACACTTTCGCTATAAGTTTTATTAATACAAGAGCTAGAAAAAGAAGAAGAAAGAAAAAGTGTACAGAACAAAGTTACATTTAAACCTTAGAATATAACTGATACAGGAAAATATTGTTACAACCTTGAGATCACGATATCAGTAGAATATTTCTCAATAAAAAATTGTATATATACTTCCAAAACAACAACAACGACAACAACAACAACAACAACAACAACAAAAACAACAACAACAACAACAACAAAACCCAGTTTGTAGGGCCTTGAAAGTTTTTCGAGTAAGTGTTTTTTTAAGGTTCGTTATAGAGAACCTATATTTGTATGTGTGCGAGAGCATAGCTGTTATTTCTAAGAACAAAAGGTACGTTTAAAGCTTTTCTGTAAAGGGAAACTAACGTTATAAAATAAGTTTCAATTTTTATACACAATAATAATTGAAAAACATATATGAAAAGCGTATTTTTTAATAGTTTATGTGAAGTTTTCACTTGCATTTATTCTGTCTTTCCCCCTTACGCTCGCCACGATTCATCAACAAAATTTTATATACACAAGCACAGTTAATCATGGAGTTGAGTATAGTTTTGAGGTCACGCTGGCTTTATCTATTTCACAAACGTTAAACATTCAGCAGTGAAGTAAAAATGTCAGATAACTCAAGCCATAAGAAGAATCTATATTCAAATATTCTATATTCATCATACTCCGATTATGAAGAAATTGATATTTTTGATGGCTACACATTAGAACCACAATATTATAATGCAGAATTAGCGCGGGGAAGCGAGTCTTCTTTCACAAGCAATGTAGAATTATAATCTAGTCGCCTAGAAAATATGCACTTGTGAAAATTGTATTATTATGCCAACTTTATTCGAGTCAATACGTTGTCACGATATATACGTGAAACTGCATACCAATGAATACTGATTTACTCCAATCTTCAGTTATTCTTTCATCACTCGGCATTACTTTGTTTACAAAAAACCTTCCTCTAAGTTCAATTAGAATCATTTCCTTTTATCCATATGTATTGTTTCAAATTGAAAATTGAACTTTAGATAAGTCTTCAGAGTTGATATTAAATTTTAATAATCCAAATTATGAATATGCAAATTATATACAAAATAATATAAAAATTCAGGCGTTATTATATACAGAAATATGGTATAAAATTTAGATAACGAAAATTTTTCACTCGCAAGATCAACATTCAAACCATATGAGCATATAAACGAAGATATGGACGAAGATATTCGCTTATATGTCCACATTCAAACTAATGTTGAGAAGTAATCTTTTGAAAAAGTAGAGCCGCCGTGACGTCACAAAATTAATTCCCAGACTCTTCTTCTTCAACGCTGTGGAAACTGGTAGAACGTAATGACGGCGAGTGTTGCTGTAACTTAGAAGCAGTTTAACGGCTTTAAGTCAAGAACTAAAGGGAAATAATTAAATATATTGTTTTTATGTTTTTAAAAAGGTTTATCAGCTAGTTGCCCTTTAAGAATATAAGAGGGTTCGGATGTTTATGCTATATTTACAAAACAATACAAAACCGTTCTTAAATTTTTATACTGCACTACTAGTAAACAATGTATTAAAATAATGGATTGGAGAGTAATGTTGTTAATGTAATGTAGTAACTATGAGAGTTATTATGGGAAAAATTCTATCAACATTGGAAACGTCTTAGCTTGCATCACTTCATATGTTCGCTGTCATTTTAAAGATAGTTTGTCGGTTTTAATGTTTAAGGGGATGTTACGTTCAAATTTGAAAAAGTAGTTAATGAATTTGCATTCAGCAACAAAGGTCGAATCAACCACGGTCCCAGGACCTTGTCCTATTTTATATAACTAATGGCAGAAGATATCAGTACCTGATATCAGAAAGAGAAAGAGGCCCTGTACGATGTTGACGTCGAATGGCGTTAAACAATATTGTTAAGGTGTAGATAATCTTATGAAACGATATGTATTGAGACTACATACGAAAAAATTCTAGATCCGGTGTGAGCGGAGACAGTACTATGTCCATCAAACATTTGTTGAAAAATCTCTTTGACCAAGTTTATTATAATATTTCACATTTTGTGACTTCTGTATTTGCCGATAATGGTAAATTGTTTTTTCCCATTTTCTTGTTTATTAAAGTAGAAAATCTTGTTATTTATGAATATAATCCAGTATGAAATCTATTATTTTTAAGCTGAGATATGATAAATCATGTTATATTACCTTTATTTAGAAATTAAGCAGATATAAAATACACGACCTTCAATTTCAACTCGTCAGTTATTAAAAGAGTTACTTGATAAAGTCACAATTTAAAGAATGAAAATGTAGCAGAGTAGCAAAGTGATATCGTGTTGGACTTGCAATGAAATATATATGGTTGTGTGCGTCACAATGACTGTAATGCAATAAGCGAATGTGCTACTGTGGTTCAATATTATGAAATCTGTATGTTTGTAAAATACTCAAAGCTGAAATCTTAAAGAAGCCGAATGAAACAATCTATGATAACCATCACCCTCTTTCGCTGAGAATTTCTTGATTTTATGGAAAACTACTGTTCATTGATTATCTGCAAAGCATGGTGGGCAAATACTGAAATATCGTTCGTAATATTTCTTCAATGTACATTTGTGTTATATTAAACTAGATAATTCCGTGAATTTCGACTACATATTATTTCTATTACAAAAATAACACACGCTAATCCAATGCAAGACACAACGAGTGTGATTAACCCACCAAAATACGAAACACCAATTTGTTCCACTATTCCATTGTTTTTCTCGTTCGAATCAACACATTTACTACTAAGCCATCTTGATCGTAACAATGCCAATGTACCGTCTTCTTGATATTTTCGAATCTGGTTTGAAAGCGTACGCTTCATGGGAGAGCCCTTCTGCACCGCAATTCCATAACCAGCGTCTTTAATTGCTTCTCCAGCAAATTTTATCTTACAATCTGCTTCCTTTGAGATATAATGAAATATAACTGGGTAGTCGTGAATAATCGCATGTAGCCTGCTGAAAATAGAAATATTATTGGAAAATATAAAGCAGGTAAAATTACAAGAGTTACTACAATCTTGGACTAAATATTTGTCAGTTATGTGGTTTTAAACCCCATCAGTGATACACAGTCACCTTGTCCCTCACGTGTCCAGAAAACAAAGACGGCAGTAAAGATGAGGGGAAACCCCGCCGAATCCCGCATGACAGTGTTTATTTTCACGAAAATCGTTAGAAACAGTGTCCTTATTTCCTGATCTACTTAAAACTTATCCTTATTTCCGGATCTACTTCAATTGGGTCTACAAAAGCACCAATTAATAATAGAAAAATCAGAATTTATTTAATACCAACAACGAGTTTTAGGTCATGAATAGATAAACTAAAAAAGGGAACCGAAAATTAACACGTTTTAACTGTAATTAGTAATACAAAATTTGAATGCACAAGTTTAGCATGATTCAACAAATCTGTCCTTGTAACAATGTATTTTAGTGTGTTTATGCTTGATTATTTTTTGAGTTTTGTTTATCCCTAGTGTGTTTATGTCTGCTCTATGTATCTACATTGTTCTGGAATTCTGTTGTTTGATCTCTTAACTTATATAACCTTTATTATATGCTGATTTTATTATATATTATGCAACTTAACTTCTATTGTTAATAAATAATTTTGTATTATTAATTACCTTTATATGTTAATTACATTTTTTGTAACACTTTTTAAGATTATTTACTTTGCAAGTATGGTAACCTTGTATTTATATAAACTGCCTTGTAAGATATGAAAAATTAAATCTTGAAAATGACTTTATGAGAAGAAGTCGAAACATATCGATTAAATTTACAAATATTGCTATCTCTAAAAAATATTAATTCAATTTGTGTTTAATTTAAAATTAACCAAAATACACATCACACGTGTTTTCGTTGCTGTTGCTAGTATCCCAGTGTTATCATATATTGTTTCATCTTTGAAAATATTCGCAACTTGAGCAAAGGTTTGATGCTTTTCCCAAGATAATTTATAATTCATTACATTAACTTGCATAATAACATTCTGTAATTCTTGTCTTCAATATCCATATTAGGCTGTTGAAGTAATGTTTGGTAACATAGGGTCATCAAGTATTTTAAATGAGGATTTAATATTAATTAACAAACGGGCCTTTCAGTGGAAAATGTATTTTATCCAGACCATTCTAAACAGACAACCGAAATTACCTTTTCTTCTAAAGTCTCAAATACACAACTCGCAGCATTAACATTTAACGAAAATATTATTTGTTCTAAAAATTCCCACAGGCATCTTGGTATGGTATTAGACCAACAAAACCATCTTTTAATCATTGTTTAAAAGATATAATCACTAAAGCTAATAAAGGTATAGGATTGATTTATACCAATAAATACCCAGACATACTTTGGTTGTTATTATTTATGAAGTGTTTGTGAGACCTCACTTGTATGGCGATATTATTTATTATAATCCTTATAAAAGGTTTTTTACATAAGATTGAATCCGTACAGTACAATGTATCACTAACAATAACGCGTGCCATACGTGGAATCTCGAGAGAAAAGCTGTGTAACAAATTAGGCTCGTAACATTTATCAGACAGATGCTCTTGCTATGTTCTTTCTATAAAATTATAAACAACCACCAAACTACATCATATCTTAGGGACACGGTTCCTAAGGAAAACCTAAGTACATATAATCTCAAATCAATTAGAGCGTTTGGTACTCCCACTACAAGAACTGGACGGTTTCTATATTCCTTTTTACCTCACTTTGTCAATAAATGGAATGCCCGTAAATCCAACGTTCAAAATTTACATTCTTTGCCAGTATTTTAAATATTATTTTTTACGTTTTAATCGGACGATTGCTTGTCTTATATATGACACTTGTGGTCTAAAATTACTAACAATATTAAAATCTTCGGGAGCATAAATTTCGTAATAATTTAAGTGACACAAGTGATCTATTTTGTAATTGTTCTATCGTTTTAGTGAATCGGTTAAACATTTCCTTTTGCACTGCCCAAACTACGTTACACTTGGCTGGCGTTTTTCTCTTTGATAATCTCAGTCAAAATAATAGTTTTGTCTTACCATTTCATAGTGCTTTTCTAATCCGATTGCTCCTTTATGGTAATGACACGTACGATTTTGTTTCAAACAAGAATATCTTAACATGTGTCATGGAATTTATTATACAACCAAAACGTATTGAAAAACATCTAATGCGAAAATATGAAAATCCATTTCTACTGCTGGACCGTCTTTAACCTTTTTGATTTGTTGGAGGTAGCACACTTAGCGATATCACAATGGTGCCTTGCGAGTGTACTATCCTATATATGTTGTCTTCTTAAGGGGTGTGGTTTTTTTTGTGCAAGATTTTGTATTTGTGTTTTGTACATTTATAGAAACAAAATTTCGTATTAAAATCCCTCAAAATTGATTCGTTATTATTAACAAACAATCAATTTCTAAGCAGTTACAAACGGGAGTAAAACATCTCATTTTTCACATATTAAATCATATCAAAGTTTGCGAAGGATTATGTTTTAAAGTACCTGTTCAACGAATGTATATTTTCATTATCGTCCTGTATAAACATGAAGCAATATTTAAATTGACCAACTGCCGAATTAACGGATATTGATTCTATATAACGCGTATAGCTTACCCAGACTTCAGGTCTTCAAAAGCCTTGCTTGTGTTTTTAAAGTTGTAGCGTTTCATGAAATGATACATACGGTTCCAGTTGGGATCAAGACTGTCGTGAAACATTTGTGTAAACGCTGAGTTGGCAATCGTACCATACGTAAAATCTTGGTTAGGGTTGATTATCTGAAAGACAAGTAAACAAGAAACTATAGAGATTAGTGTTTAGTTTTCAATATTGTTGAGTGTCAGGAACATGACGGATAACCAAGACACATTAAACTGTATTGAATTTTTGCATCCCTAATGCATCCATATATGATACGACGGAATTACTATAGAATCTATGGGAATCACTATTTTGTCACTGGACATATGCATTAAATTGGATCATTCCCTTGAAATATAAAGAAAAAATAATACGCCCATTCCTTATACCTCAGTATTACGAAAGGTACTACTTTGATCTATCTTTTGCGAAAGGTTTATCTGTACGTTGTAAGGTCATCTTTATCTAGGAGTTAAACTGAATGATCTTAGCTTCCACATAGTGAAAACAGTTAAATGTACTTCCCAAAACATTCATCTCATTACAGTCCCATCTTTTGAAAATTACAAACGTTCTGAAAATGT
>JANTOQ010100711.1:0-16259 GCA_027564595.1 Bythotiara depressa | reverse complement strand
TTGCAAAACACAGTTTTATCCATTGGAAATGGCTGTTTTAGCCAATCTAGAACCCTTACTCAAAAAAATTCCCCCCTTGGCGGCAACCATGGTGCCGCCTCACAGAGCCACTAACCCAGGACTAATTCGAGGTCCCAAAAAACTTTCTGGATACGACCCTGACAATATACAAACAAATCTTTACCTAGCTGTCCATCTAAAGACTTTAACTGGTATGTATCAATAGGTCCATCGTTGACAGCTCTGAAAAAGTAAAATCTACAGTTTAGTGTCCTTCCAACAACTTCACACATTTCAATACTTTCCTCTGAAATCCACAACACCGTTATGTAATTTATAAACATGCAAGTTATCTTTTTTATAAAGCCATTGTTCATTTAAGCAACTGTCTTAGATGTTTTTATTTTGGCAGCTCTGAAAACAAACGTCATTTAGATTTCTTTAATAATGACACAAATCAGTTTTCCACCAAAATCCATAATCCTGTTATTATATGAAATTTACAATAATGTCAACTTTGTTATAGAATTCTTCTTTTTCACGTATGCAAGAAGCAAGGATCTTTGAAAATAAAGATTTCCTCTCTTCTAAAATTTTCCAGAAAGTTGCAAAATCTGAGAAGATATTACCATTATCATAAAACATAAAACAATGGAGATAACCCCTAAAAGACTAAAATGACAGCAAACAGTTAAAATGTGACTCTAATCTATTTTGTAAATTTGTGATTTACTACTTTAAAGTGGTATATAGAAATAGCTGATAGAACGACAAAGACATTACTGTTTTACAGCCATAAAATCAAAAGCATTAAAAAATAATGAAACTTTTTTACCAAGTGTTTTGAAAGAGGAGAAAAAAGAGGACTGGAAGAAAGAAAGAAGAGGAGTGGAAGATAGAAAAAAGTGTAGTGAGGAAAAGGTGAGAAGAGACTAGAATTAGTTGAACAGAATTTTCCACTTGTATGACACCTTATAAACTTTTTTTGCCATTCAACCAAAAGAACAGTGGACATTCTAGAGCTTTTAAGCAGTGTACGGTTGCAGTGTAAAGCCGGATTTTCATAAAATAAGAAATCACTTGCACACTACCATTTGAGGAATTTTAAATAGTGCTGTCAAAATGTCTATTTTTAAAAGTAGGAATAAGTACTACTAAATGTGACTTCAAAAAATACAAAAAACCAAAATGTAGTGAATGCAATGTTTGTTTATGGAAATCGTAACACTTAAATGCCCACGTATACCTCCTGCCTATTGCAAAATTCCCTACATGAAGCCTTTATAATTTTAACAAAATCCAGGGGGTCTTATCAGCATTTACCAACTTGGTTTTCCCTTTTATTTCCAATAATTACTTCCTGAAAAAATCAAAACAGAAGATAAATTTTGTCCTACACTAGAAGATGAAGAGCCTACATGTTTATTCTACCAATAACATATATATATATATATTCTTCAAAGTACCTGACATCACCAACATAATGAGTTTCCCAAGAAAGCCGTAGTCGGCTTCTCGACATCATGTGAATGAGATTGGCCGCACCCATCAAATGTTGTGCTGTTTCAAATCCAGAATTACCTAAAAATGCATCACTGAAAGTTATACTCACTTGAAGCATGAAACAACTTTTATAGATCAATAGTGAATTACTCACTCATCAAAATAAACATTTGCATTTTGGAATTTACTTCAATACTTATATAGCAAATAAGTGAAATCAGCAATGAAAACATTCCAGGACAAGCAACTTTACAACATCCATAATATGGTACAGTGGTCCAAATAAGAGAAGAGAGCCCATTATGCAATTGCACAGTTATGTTTCTCTTATTTATAGAGATGAACCTATTTAGAGCAAGTAAATGACCGGACAACAGAGCAATAGTGGCATTTAGACCATATGTTTGCAAACTGTAATTTACAAACTTGTTATAGAATATTATGTGAATATTATAATACTAACGTTCTTATATATATTGTGGGTGGGCGTGGATTACTTTATTGCACAGCTCAAAAATCTTTGCAGAATAATGAAATAGTTACTGGATTCAGAGTTTCTGACCAATTAAATGTTCAAGGTCTCTGTTATGAAAACAGGAAAATATTGTACAAACTCATCATAATTATGTACATGTTGGAAAAGGAATAATAATTTACTATTACTATTTCAGGGCCGAAAATGCAAAAATTCTTCCCTTACACATGTACACATAGCAAAAGTAACTTCCTATGCACACAAGTGATTTATGTTAAAAAGTTCACAAGTTAAGGCTTTATAAAAACACTTGAAATTTGCAAACATTTTTCAGAATCAATTATTTCTGTTAACAGATTTGAAGAATTATAGATTATTATAGAAGAAATATACCAGAAGAGAGAAAAGGGTATTTGTTTTGACCAAATAAAAATTCTGTGGAATCATAAATAAAGTTTGCAAATTACAATAAGCCAAATATATAAAATTAAAGAAAAATTCCAAGAATCATTTTTGGAAGCTTGTCTGGAAATTCCTCTTCTACTTAATAACGTTTTGTCACTCAGAATACATTACATTTTACACTGCAACTTCAGATACAGTACAGTCGTCTTAGAAGATAAACATGAAACCATTGCAGTAGTGAATATCATCAAATAAACGTGTGTTAGAGAATGAGATTTATAATCATGGAGAATGAAGAATGTGTTTTAAAACTCTGTTTTAAACCAGGAACAGACTATAATTTCCAAACCTTAATATTAGCAGCGGCTTTTGCAAAACCAATGCAAAAGCTGATGCAAACAAGTGAAATATCCTTTTACTTCTGCACTTTTTTTGACGATGCAAACATAAAAAATTGACTTGAAAGTTATTACATTTCAACAGTTTAATCAATCTATTTAACTATAGTATATTAATTAGGCCTTGTGACTTGTATATAGTTTTTATTAACCGTTACTTGTAGTCTTTGTTAATGGATCACCTGCACTTTTAAAATGCCCTCTGACGAAGACTGTCTGAACTTGAATTAATAATGTATGAAAAAGAAAAAACGTCTACAGTAACCAATCTCCTTTCAACCTCCTATGCAGATGTTTTCTTTAAATTCATCTGGAGATGTTGTAACAATTTACTGTAAAGTCTACAAGGAATTTATCTTTTTCAAAATTCACTTCTTTCTAGAGTTTTTCCATTGAAGAATTACCAGATTTTAAAACATGGTTTACAGTAATTCAGCAGGATTTCCACAGCCTAGACTACCTGTCTTCCAAAATATTCTTTTTTAAAGCTAACAAATATTGCTGTTAACCCTATTTTGGTTGGGGTATTTGATTGACGTTAAAAGTTTGGGGGGGGGGGGTAAATTTACCACATTTAATATAATCATAGTAGTGGCCATAAAAAGCCATGCACGATAAGTTCTAAAATCAGAAAATCATAGAAATTCACTTGAAAGGTAGAAAATCGTAGAGTCTGCCGTAAAACATTATGCATGCTGTGACACAAAAGAACATTTTTAAACATGTTAAAACATGGTTTTACAGTGATTTTAGGTGCTACGAATAAGCTTTTCTTACACTAGAAAACTGTTAATATAGAATTTTACATGCTACAAATGAAGATTTCTTATGGTAAAACATGGTTTTACAGCAATTTTACGTGCTACTAACGAATATTTCTTATGTGATATGAATTAAGAATTCTTATGTTAAACATGGTTTTACTACAATTTTACATGCTACGAACTAACATGTGTTCCATTAGAAAACCGTTATATCGAGATTTTACATGGCATGAAGGTTTCTTACATTAAAAACCATTTTATCGTGATTTTACATATCCCAAAGGAATGTTTCCTACACTATAAAACTGTTTTACCACAATTTTACATGACAGGAATTTCTTGATACTCACCTAATATTCACTCTTATAAATACCATCAAGGCCATTTACAAATTTGCACATTTGGAGATTAACGATTTGGCATCAGCACTTTATTTGCTGATGCTAAAAAACCCTAATTTTAAGGGTTGAATTTCTACGTCATTAATTACAAGATTATTGACAATGATCATCAAAAACGTATTTTAAATTTTTACATTAGACGTGTACTTAAAAGTGGTACTAAAGATTAAAAATTAAATCTTTGTAAATGTAAACAAAGATGGCAGCTGAAAAAAATAATGCAATTGCTGTTATTTTTAGCATCCATAATACATATCCAATTAAAAACAGAAAAAAAGAGGAAAACTTGGATGAAATTGAGGCTTTCTCATCGACAAAAGAAAGTTTTGTACAGAAGTCTAGGGGAGGACCTTGTTCTTGTTCACATACATGCTCTCTCACCTACAAGTAAGCATTGTAGTTATCGTAGGCATAACTACAATAAATAAATACAAGAACCAATCAAGATTCCTACTACTCAAATGATATACATGGCAGGAAATACACAAACAATCCTTCTCTGATATTAGATTTTAATACCATAGTCAAAAGATTTCTTGCAACTTTAGTGACATAAAATTAAGATTTCTTACGTCCTGGTTTAACCACAATTGTACATGCCACAAACAAATCTTTCTGCCATTAAAGCATGGTTTTACTGTGCTTTTTCATATATAATCAAAGTTTTTGGCATTAAAAACTGTCTTTACTTTTGATTGTGCATATTACGAACAAAGATTTATGGCATGTACCACAAAACGTAATTGCTTAGAATGAAGATTTCTGAGAAACATAGTTTAAATGCAGTTTTACATACCGTCAACAAAGTTTGCTTACATTAAAAAGTTTTAATGCAATTTAATGCTACAAATTAAATCATGGCTTTACTGTGATTATATATGCTGCAAAATGATATTTCTGGGGAAAGATATATAAATATTTTGCAGTGATGGATAAAAGATAATGGTTTCCTAATGAAACACAAAAATTAATAAAAATGTAGTGAGTTTTAGATAACACACATAGCAAATGCTAAACATCTTTACTTTTAAGCCTTTAATACCCCTAGAATTAATTAAATCATTACAATTTCTTTGTTGTTTTTATTTTTCCAGGGGGCTTGCTATTGGAAATATAAGGCAAAATAAATTTAGTAAAAATTAATAAGACCCCCAGGTTCGGCGTTTAATTATATAGGTTTACTATAAGAAGACCAATTTATTCAGGAGGTACGTCCTTGCATTAACAGGTTAACTTTACTTTTAAATTGTGTCAAGAAAATTGATTATGTAAATAAATAAATAACAATAAATAATAATAAGATTAAATTTGCTAAACGTTACATCCCATAGGTCATAAGGATTAACACTTACAGAACGTTTACCTTTCCTTCAGCTACTCCTGATAAAGAGAATATAGAAACATGCTGCTCAATGATCTAGAATTCCTAAAAGAATTGCTTTCGAATATTGTAGGCATGGAAAAGAATAAACTAACCTCTACCAAGAATGAGAATTGTTTGTCCTTCATAATCATCAGCATTCACAGACATAGTCGGGTATCCCTAATTAACGAGACAAAAGAATCATTCTAGAAAGTTTTACACAACTGCTGTACTTGAAGTCATATAGAAACAAGATTTAACCCTTTAAATGCATAGTGTCCCCTGGAAAGGGATCAAATAATTGGTAATTTCTTTGCTATTTTGCTGTTTCCAGGGGGGGGGGGGTAATTATTGGAAATATAATGTAAAATAAATTTAGTAAAAGCTGGAAAGACTCCCACACTCTACATAAAATTATAAAGGTTTCCAATGGGAAGTTTAATATAACCAGGAGGAAGTATACTTATGCATTAAAGGGTTAATAAGACCCCCTGGTTCCTCTTAAAATTATAAAGGTTTCCAATGGGAAGTTTAATATAGCCAGGAGGTATACTTATGCATGAATAGGTTAAACACTCAGGAAAAGTAATTTTAGAAAAGTCGAATTTCTGGACCCAAAAAAGGCCTTAAATTTCCTACCAGATTTATATACCAGGTATACTTCTATAAAAAATTTTGAAGTTCATTTTTTGCTGCCAAAGACATGTTAAAAGCTTCAACTCAATGGCAATTTTCGTAGACATCTATGATGAAGCAAAGCTTTTAATATCTACTTGCTCTGGCGTGAACCTTCCATTCTAAAGTGCACTTGGTGGCAGGGGTTATAAAAGTTTTCAATAACTTTATATAATGATTGCTAGCCATAAAATGTCAATTAATAAGGTAAGTAAGTATCTTTTGTATAACAAGTCTAAAAGAAAAAATACTGCAACTCTGTCAAACCGACATTAAAACGTGTTTAATTTGTTTCCCAATCCCTGCATGCATCCCCTGTTTTCTATTATTAACACTGGTGTTAATTCCCTATTAACACTGGTGTTAATTCCCTGGTTATATTTTACATTTAAGTGTCTGAGTTCATAGAAAATATTATGATGCAAGTTCACTCTTCACCACAGTAGTTAATAAAGTTTGCTTCATATTCAACACTTCTTTCATATTTAAAAAAATATCTGTGAAGGAGTGTTTATTCTTCAATATATTTCCTGCAATGCTAAATTATTAAATTTGTTTCTTTTCCATTAAATATATCTTTTGTTTCAATTTTAAAGTAGAATCATTAAAGTTTTTTCTTTCACACATTTCATTGTTTCAATTTCGCGACATATTTTTTCTTTACATGCACGTAAAATAAAAGAATAAATATTTAAACATGTGCACTAAATAAGTTCCACAAATGTAATTTTCAATGCATTTCCCTTCATAACTAGCACTAAATAAGTGCTGTGAATCTAATTTTCAACACATTTTTCCCTTCATAACTGGTGCTAAATATGTGCCGCAAACGTAATTTTCAATGCATTTCCCTTCGTAACTAGTGCTAATAAGTGCCAAGAATGCAATCTTCAATGCATTTCCTTTCATAACTAGTGCTAAATAAGTGCCACAAACATAATTTTAAAATAATTTCCCTTTGTATCTAGTGCTAAATAAGTGTCAAGAATGCAATTTTCAAATCATTTGCATTTGTCAACCCCTGTATCGATAAAAGGAGAAAATAGGAAGACCTGTAAATGCCCCGACTTATACAGAGGATGTATCTAAATACTTGAATTTACATAGCTAAAATATGGGTTCAACTTATATAGAGGATCGACTTATACACCGGACAATACGGCAAACCCATAATATTTTTATATTTAAAAAAAAAATTATTGTATATAATTACCCTTCAAATCTTTCATTAAAAAAATTTAGAAAATGTCGAAATATAAAATGTATTTTTAAGTTACTGTTTGACTTACATATTACATAATTACTTTGTTTACATATTACATAATTACTTTGTTTACATATTATATAATTACTTTGTTTACATATTACATAATTACTTTGTCTACATATTACATATAATTACTTTGTTTCTAAGCGGCTAAGGGTCAGTTTTTCTTGGTCCTCATTATATTCAGGTTAGATTGTCTTTATTTATGTACATATTAATTTTGTTATTGATCAAGCAATATCTATACCTCTGTAAATTCGATTCCTCTTACTTTTGGAGGAACATTTTCCACCCACATGCCAGTACTAAAAGAATGAAATCACAAATAAGAAATACAGCCAAAAACTTTTTCTTGTAGCAGGTACATAATTTTTTTTCAAAGAAAAATTTGCTGTGGAAGGAGAGCCCCTTCAGCATGCTAAAATGTTATGTCACCTGTTGACATAACATTTTAGATTTTGAGATTTATACCATACGATTGGACTAATATTTTCTTCTGGAAACATTTTGTATTGTGATTGCGATTAAAATACCTGTAAACATCACTTGGCAAGTGATGTTGATTCATTTTAAACAATACAAACGATAAGTTGATTTTTAATATATATATACCACCATGTGGCGTTGGTATTGGAAATTCGTTTAATTAATAAGTATGGATACTTTTAATGCTGCTTCAAGATGGCAATACGTAATTAAATATATTTTTAAAATACGTAGCATGTGGAAAGATCCCCAACATGTTATGTAAAAGAAAAATTAAGTACCTGTGCTACAAGAAAAGTTTGTGTGGAAGCCTGTCTTTGGACTGTAGTGACCAAACTTTCAGGATAGACTATAAAATCATTGTTGGAATTATACATTGTCATTGGGATAAACCAGAAAATTCACACTGTTGTCATTGTGTCAAACAGTCTCCTGACACCATCAAGAATGCACCATTCGCATGGTGTCATCCTCATTAAATCATGGTGGAACTTAGGTTTTGGTAGGGCAAATTTTAGGGGAGATATATCTTTTATAAATAATAAAGGAAGAAGTTGGGAGAACAGGGTGAATAAAATTTGTAAGGGGGTCTTGCTTCAAGAAAATTTGAATTAATTTAGAGACAACCTGAAACTGACCTTAAACAGTCTTTGCAGGGCTTAGAAAAAGTGAAAAGATGTTTATGAACATCATATATTCGAACGTCTTCAAAATTTCATCTTCAACGTCTTCAACACTGTCACTTAAGTAATTATTTTTTATTTTTTATTTACATGGCCCTCTCTCAAAGCTTTTGCCCCACTTCCCTGACTGCATGACTTATGCCATATCTTGTTATTTTAAAAATATATATAAAGAACTTTCACTTATCCAATCTTTACCGCTGATTTAAGTAATATAATATGTGGTCTATTTACAAACTGAATGCTATGATGACTCCATCATAACACAAGTCTGTGAGTTGAGGGAGGGTGGATATTGTGGATTAACTCGTTGAAGGGGGAAATGTCCAATGGGGGAAAGCTTTGTAGGGGACTGCTGAACCCCCATAACACCCTGATTCACTCCAATCAAAATGAGAAGGCTTCCTGTTGATTTCTTGTAGCTACCTTAAGTGCTTCACAATGTTCAAATGAAACCAAGAACTTGAAAGAAAATGTTTTACATTTAGAATATAATCTAACATATACATAATAAATTGTCCATACATGATTATAATTAATTAGATTAAATTTATCTAGTTTAGTTATCAGTTTAGAATTGGTTGTATTTTTCCTTACATACCTCACAATCAAGTATTTGCAGTCATAAGTGGTACCATTTTTATCTCTAAGATGGTAGATTCCACTTTTGTCTTGGGTTACATTTTTTATGTATGTGTTGTATTGAGCCTTGAGATTGAGCTTCGTTGCATAGTCCTGCAAATATTTCACCTTTAGAATGAGAAAATAAACAATATTAGAAACAACTGTAAATCAGCATTTTCGATGAGCACATTATGAATTGCTCCTCTCCACAGGAATGTTCTAAGGTATTTTTAGGCTTGTAAATTTACTAAAGTATGATTGACACATTCTGTTATTGCAATAAATATTCAACACAACCTCTGTAACAGCACCAACAACTTTACCTCGAGTATACTTTCAAATTAAGAGCAACTTCCACGAAAGAAGGTTTTGTGTTAATAGCTCATTAAAGTATGCACATCCACAAATTTATATGACCTAAGAGAAATCTTTAGCAAAAAGTAAAATTGACAACAAAAACATTCCAGCCATTCCACTTGATAATAAATTAACCTTTTAATTTGCAAATATTAGTGATTCAAACGTTAGTGATTCAAACATAGTGTTTTTTCATGCTTCAAGCGTATGATATATAAGCTTCAGATATTCGTAATGCTTAAGAAGATTTTCAGTGAAATATATTGCATTTACCATGGTATCAGCGGGAGGAAAGAATTCCTTTGAGTACTTCGTCATCAGCAAGTCTTCATTATCACTAAGAAGTGAATTCCAGTCATGACGTAAGTTGAATTCAACATTTGTTTTTCCTACAATAAAAAATGTGGAGTTAAGCCTTAGTTATTAAAGTTAGTACAAAACAATGCTAAATTATTTTGAACAAAATGAACTTGTTTCGTAAATCCTTATTTTAGGGAAATGTAATAAACAGTCACCTCTATACAAAGTAAACATAAATGTCTCTAGTCATTCCAATCAATTTTCCATTATACTGTTATAAAGACCAACTGTCTGTAGTGAACACTTTTTATTGGTTCTCAAATGGCCTTGATATATTTTAGTGTTTTTGTGAGCTATTACAAAATAATAATTAATTAAATAATAAGAAGTATGAACATTTTAACTTGTTAGTATTTATATTATCCACACCTATAACAAATTTAAGTACTGTAACACCCCGCTTCTGCACTTTATTCCAGATAAAAAGTGCATGCATTTGTAAACATTCAAAATACAGATTTTGTTGATAATGTTCAATACCATTGAACAGAAAAACAGAAAGAAAAAACCCAAAATAAGCATAGGTTTGATAACACTTGTACATAATTCCTAGAAGGTTTCTCTACCTGTATATCTTTTATTGATTGAAATAAGAGTTCGGTGACGTGGGTATATTTTGTAAAACCATCCTATGAACAAAAAATATTTAATTATTTGTAAATAAACATAAATAGAATAACAAATAAAAAAGTTTCAAATTGCAACACAAAGACATGACACATTCAAACAGTTTATATTTGGAAATTAATTTAAAACAGTACATTACCTGATTTATATTAACGATTTACCTTGTTTCTGTCCTCCATAACCTGTTAATAAATACACCAATTCAACATAAGAGCTGCCATTTTGAATATTTTTTTGGTTGGTTTTACCCTGAAACTGACCTCGGATTTGAAATGCTCTTCAAAATATAAGGTAGAATATAAACTTTCAAATGTATACTTGCACTACTATCTGGAAAATAAAGAAGACTTTGACCATGGAGGGGTCAACTTTACCCCCTAAAACATTTCATGGTCAAAACCTTCTTAAATGTTAAGATAATAAAATTATATAAATTCAATTGTAGAGCAGCTATGAATTTTAAACTTTGTATTTTGACTTATTCTTGGAAGAGGAATATTAATATGGTTTTAGTGATGCAGACAAATATTCAAAATGGCAGCTCTTATGTTGAATTGGTGTATTCTTATCACATTCTATAACAGAGTTCTCAGCATAAGGGGAGGAAAAAATATCATGATATTACCAGGTTTATCATGACACAAATCAGTAAAATATCATGATATTTTGACTCGAACTAAGCTCCAAAGAAACATCTCCCCATAAAACATCGATATATTTCATCGATAAATTTGAATGCATGTATATGGGTATGTAGCCTGTTTCAAATCCTCACCAAAAACATGTCTAAATATTTATTATTTGTTGTAAAACTGGAAAAATATCATATTACCAGGTTTAGCAGGTTTATGATGACATCAAAAAAATATCATGATAATACCAGGTTTAGCAGACTGCTGAGAACCATGTATAATAATGCCTGAAACACAAGACTGGAATAATGTTTGAGGCATTTAATCAAATTTATTTAAACACAAAACAAAGCATTAACCACTTTTAATAATTTAACCATTTTTATAATAATGAAGCAAGTTCTTAGAAAAAGCTTCCTATAATCAAAGTTGAATGGGTGTTTATATATATATATATACCTGATAACATTTTAATTAAGTTTAGTTGACAACAATAACACAAAACTACTTTATATATTGGGACAAATTATAGAGTGAAATCAATAGTGTGATTCTAAGCCATTCTACAATCTTACAAAATTAGCTCTTGGCAAATCAGATCTTACCTGGACTAGGGTCACGTTCGTAGATTATATAATCTTTGCCAGCTTTTTCCAGGAAATAACCCATTTGTAGGCCTGAAAGTAAATCAAAACAGGGAGAAGTTTATAAGATGTCTAGATAGCACCAAAGATAGACAAATCACAAAAATAAATATGTCACATACTCCAAAATGTTCATAAACCTCACATATGTACTAAGATTTGTTAAAAAATCTGAAAACTTTCTAAAATCTTAATGTATCTGAAATTTAACTTTCAATGCAGTTATCTGTGTGACCATATTATTTCATTTTGCTATTTATAATACTTTGATTGGTTGATTTGTTTTAACTTTCTGTATTGGCACAAGAAAAATAATGTCAGTGTTTGTTTTACATCTAGTTGTAATTTTAAGGGTGCATTTGATTCACAAATCTCAACAATCCAGATAATCCAACTCATCTCCTGTGCAAAACAAATGAAATCAGGATGGTTTGAATTGTCTGTCTTTATTACTTTGAACATGCTATAAAAAGATGGACTCAACGAGGCACCATAATGGAAACGAGACATTTCCTATATTGAGTATAGTGTATGGGACTTCCAGTCTGCTTGAATGTTGGATAGTTTAGATGGCACTCTGGAATGAAACAAATGGACAGATGGTTTTGAGCTTTCTAAATCTTCCTGCTCTGAGGCAGGATGACTTAGATGGCAATCCAAACCATCCAAACCATCCGAAAATGTGAAAGAAATGGATTTTAGATTAATTTAGATTGTTTGGAGTGTTGAGAAGGTGCAAATCAAATGCACCCCAAAACCAACATAGTTGGAGTTTCATATTTTCTGTACAAATTTTAACAATTTGATTTGTTTATAAAAAATGTCAGAAAAAATTATCAAATTTCAATTTCAAAGCAGAACTCAATATTTAACTTATTTTGTTTGCATGCAATCAAAACATAGAAAAAGCTTTTGCCGTTATTAACATTGTTTTTTTGCCTTCAGTCAAAACAAAAGCTTTTGCCATTTAACGTTGTTGTTTTTTAGCATGCAGTCAAAACAAGGAAAAAGCTTTGCCACATTAGGACATAGTAATTTATAGGGGATGAAGGTTTCTTAAAATGGCCTTATTGGGGAATGTTGATTTTTTATTATAAATATATAGAGGGTGAAACTTTTCTAAATTTTTTTAAATTAAATTTCTGCTTCTGCTTGCTGCAGTACAGAAAATATTGATGTATATTTATATTCATATATAAAGAGAGCAGCCCCAGTGTGGTTGATTTTGAAAACGCTTGATTTGTTAGACATCTTTTGCTAGCTATGTAGTCCCTCATGCACTCAATCACATCTAGCACAGTTTCATAGAAAAAAACATGAAGTGGAGTAGGATTGACTTCCAAATGCAAATGATAGGTACACACAAATTGCTACATGTGCTTAAAATTTAGTTTCAATTGCCAAATAAAGCTACCGTAGACATTATACATTGGGCTCCATCACAGGGGAGGTGTCACAATCCTAGTGGGCTGCAAGCATATTTAAATTTGGAACTGCACAATGTGGACTTGAAGGAAGGGAGTAGAATGTGGCAAATTTTTCTTTAAATGATTTTCTTTCAAGAGATCTCTTAAGTAAAGCATGTACATTTACTCTATAATAATAGTGTTTTTTTCCTCATGATTTCGATTCTCTTCTCTTGCCTCTTCACTGCGAACTTTCTTGTCTTCGTGTTCATCATCACATTCCTCATTAGATGAGGAGAGGACATCGGCATTTGTTTCTGTCAAGATTTCTTTTGATATGTCTTTGTATTCCGTGTCAAGTGGATATGAAACTTCTTTAACCTTTGCCTGAAGAATTTCCATGCCAGATTGGTTTTTCCACTTCACCAAAACATTCATTATGATTTCTAAGCCACCTTGAATTAGAGGAGAGACTTTCGGCACCACAGATATAACTTTCCCAGTAAAATTAGCATTGTCTCTCATGGCGTACCATACATATCTACTTAATTCACAAGGTATATATGTCCAAGCAGTAATGTGAGCAATTTTCCCTAGCAATAGAGCCTTTCTTGCAACAGCAAAACGGTTGTGTGGATTGTTGGTTTCTCTTTTAAATTTTATTTTTTGATGAAGTTGCGGCTTCCAGTTTTCAGTGTTTGAGTAAACATGAAATCCTCTTAACCCAGTATTGAAATCAAAAGTAAGCAAAGATTGACAAGAGAAGTGGTTATGATGTCTATTTTAACATACTTCACAAAAACTGCGAAATGTTGAAGAAATAGCCCCACAACTTCCACTTATGAAGTAGTTCCTGACTTCTGATCTTGCGTTAATTTTATTCTTGCAAATGTTGTCTGAACCTTAATTTGTGTTAATTTTTTCGTGAACATTTTTCCTATCAACATTTTAGCAGTGTGTTAATTTTGTTAAGGTATTATTATTTACAGGGTTCACCAAAAAAATAAACTCAAATTCCAGGACTTCCCAGGACTCGAAAGGATATTTTTTATATATATTTCCAGGACTTTTACAGATTAATTCCAGGAACTTTTGCGATATTTTAAATAATATTCCAGGACTTTTCAAGTATCACACAAATTTTGAAATTGCCTACAGAGTGAGAGAGTTGCCAGAGTGCATGCTAATATCTGTCTTTCAATTAACATAAAAACTACATGCACACACGCACTATAATTGACCTCAGATTCCAGGCTTATTGACACCACTAACCTGTTCCTGTACATTTAAAAATTGCACAACTAATGCCCAAGTTGCACTTAGGAATTAGATTAATGATAGAACTGACAGGGTGTGGCTGGATGCAAATATATTAAGGAATGGGAGGATGTGACTGTGGCATAAGTTTAAGATTGGCAGGGAAGGGTGGAAGTGAATAAATTAAGGACCAGCAGTGAGTGGCTGTAGGCATATAGTTTAAAGACCAGTAGGGAGTGACCATAAACGATGAAATTCAGGACTGGCAGGGAGTGGCTAGATTCGAATTATTAACGATCGACAGGGAGTGGCCATAAGCAAATAAAAAAGGACTGGCAGTGAGGGGTCAGATTCATGATTTAAAGACCAGCAGGGAGTGGCAGGAGGTTAGTAAACTAAAGACCAGCAGGTCAAAGCCAAATGTTGACACACGCAGCACAGCATTATAATAGTTAGTGACCTTTGAGTAACCGGTGCATCTGCCAAATTCCCTTGTTTTTAGCCTCGAGTCACCACTGTTAATAGCCATTAATTCTGAATTCTATACTATCATGTGACCACATCAGGTATTTTTTAAATTCCAGTATAAAAGAATGGGCCACTGGTAGTGAGCTATACTGACGAAATTACAATATTAATTATGGGCCACTGGTTCACATGTTGACCGGATTAACATTACAGTAGAGTTTCACAGGGCCACTGATTCAACAGGTCAACTGGATACACTTACCATATAAGTTTAATTTATTCATAGTATATACACCTGTATTGTTTGCTATATTACTTGGTTTTATATATCACTAAATAAATTGATCCTCACATTGAAAACAAAAATAATACTATAATATTATCTATAAGTGGTTTATTTCTTAGTTATTATTCAACATAAATTAGGCCAGCTTAATACTAACTTAATAAAAATCATTAATAATTCTAAGAATGATCCTACTTTTAAGTATTAACTCTATAGAACTTGCCGAAATTAAAAGAGATATTAAAATGATTGATTCTAGCAGGGAACTTCATTATTATGACTGCCTAATTAGAGGCAAGTAACAACAGATAATATAATTATTTTTAGTTTTTTAGGTATTATAGAGCTTTTGGAAGATAAAAAGATAAAACACTGTACACGGGGTAGCAATTGTTTTTAAAAGTGGAGGGGGGAGAGAGAGATCAATAAAATGAGGGGATGATTCATTAATGCACACTATGTTAGGAATTAAATTGACTCTATCACCACATGCTGCTGAATCAATATATTGCTGCATGATTCAACTGGTGTTATACTGTGGCACATTGTGCAATGGTTTAACATCTGCAAAACAATTTCAGCATATTCAAGACCGAGCGAAACAAATTTTTTATCACACCAAAAATACTAATGAATGGCCATCATTAAGTTCCTTGTTTAACATACAGTGGATGTAACAAATTGGAACCAATTATGATTTTATAAGCAATCGTTGTTGTGGACCTTTGGGAATTATAATTATCGTCGTTTTGGACCTTTGGGAATTATAAATATACTAAAAATATGTCGTTCTTAGATAGATCCCCACAAGCGAAGTGCAATGTTATAGTATAAGTATAAATAAATATTTAGGGGTGGTTAACGCTCTAACATGGTCGGGGTTGTGGAAGGCCTACCTACCATATTTCTAGGTCGTTCCAAATTGTTAGATCCACACCCTCTTAAACAAAACAATGATGTGCCTTAAATGTTTTCAAATGTTTACACAGACTAAATCCATCCCCATTTAACCAATACTTTGAAAGAGTCAGTCATCGTATCAACACTCAAGGAAATAATAACAACATTGAAATTGTTCAAGTACATACTGAAAGTGTGTGTAAATCATTTCAATTTCAGGGTACAATTATATGTAACGCCTTACTCAAAGAGGTTAAATTATAGAGCTCGTTAGTACT
>JANTOQ010100600.1:0-16259 GCA_027564595.1 Bythotiara depressa | reverse complement strand
TATGTCCAGACAACGAAGTGTTAACAACTATGTATAATTACGTTCTAGAAAATACCCACAACTTCCGTAAATATGGTTACGATCGAATAAACTCTTTGGGGACGCCGTACGATTATGATAGCATAATGCATTATGGGAAAGGTTACTTCGCTCAGAAACGTGGTGACATTACCATAGAAACAAAAGACAAAAGCAAACAATATGTAATTGGGCAGCGAAGAGGCTTTAGTAAAGGAGATATTGCTCAAATTCGAATAATGTACAAGTGTTAAGCCTGGTAAGGAGTTACTCAATGTAGTATGAAAGTCTTAATTTCCTTTTTTTTTTTTTAATTACCAATCGTTATCAACCCCTTAGGAGTCATCGACTGATCACACACATGCCTTGGGAAGGCAAGTTAGAGCAAGCTTCACGTATCTCTAGCGGTAAGTTAAGTCCGATTAACGACGTCGGCGGGGATGAAGAGCCACAGTGGATATACCACAGTTATGTTAAAACTCTCCGTCCCTTCCTTCCGTTCTAAACTAGACATAGCCCTTAAAGTTAGCTACGGCCACTCTAATGCCACATCTAATAGACCTTTTCCGAAGTTCATGAAAATTTATTTTTATAAAAAACGGACTTCATAACCAGATTCCTTCGTCAAAAAGCATCCCAATATTGAAAATTTCAATGCCACACGACAATATGAAGAGTTGTTTTCGCTACACTACGTAAACGGTCAAAGTCTTCTTAATCCGGCCTCGCGTTTATGCAAAATATATTAATTTTTACGCGCGAATACGAGACGGGTCATGGAAAGTTTGAAATTAAGAAGGCTTTGACCGTTCGTGTAGTGTAGCGAAAACAACCCTCCTGATTGTCGTGTGTAGCGAAAACAACTCTCCTGATTGTCGTGTGTAGCGAAAACAACTCTCCTGATTGTCGTGTGTAGCGAAAACAACTCTCCTGATTGTCGTGTGGCATTGAACCTTTCAGCATAGGCATATGATTCCACGAGAATTTTCATTAAAAAATATTCATGAAATAAGGGAACGGTCTTTTTAACTCAACACTTGTATTCTCATCTGCTTTCCGCTTATGTATTGTTTTTTCGTAAATTAAATTAAAGCGGAAGCCTCGTGTCTAAACACGGATTCTCACGTACAGAAAATTCTCCATCAAAAAAAGAAATTAATCACTTATGATAGGTTAAGACAAATATATCTTGGACAAAAATTTAACTCTAGGAGAATACCGTAAACGTTCGTATATAAGCCCACCTCGCCACCCCGAATATAAGCCTACCAATTTATTAACATCCGGGCCGTGACGAATTATAGGCCCCTATCCCCTGTATATAAATGGGCCTATTACTAGAAATGAAGAATTCTGTTATTTTAAAATAATCTATGTTTCTACGAGATTTTACTAACATTATAACATATTACGAACGACGCATCTTCTTTGTATTTTGGATCCGTAAAGATACTAAACACTCGTTTATAATAAGTTATTTTCCAAGTTCTAATCTAATTTCCCTCTGGTGCTTTCCTTTTTTATTATCAACACAAAATCTCGTCTTTATATAAGAAAACCACCTAAAATGCTGACGAGCTAATATAGATGATTCCCTTGTTTACAAAAAATACAGTAAAATGATATTTTGATTTTTTTTTAATGGATTTCATGAAAATTTGAAGTTTAATTCTATAAAAAACGAACTTTCTATACAGATTCTTCGTTAAAAATAAATACAGCGAAAGTTATATTTTAGAATTTTTTTTTAATATAAATTTTTGATTTTATTCAGCTCAAAAAACTAGCAAGAGACTAACTTCTACAACTCTTTCTTCTGTAGCAAAGTATATCTCAAGTTATTGACTGTTAAAATTTGCTATTTTAATAGTGTTTTGACCAGCACCAATCAAATCTTTCCTGCCGACAGGAAAAACACATTACTTATGAAGAAACATTAGAGAAAACAACAGTTTTTGGAACTAAATAAAGCGTAGAAATAGTGTAAAAGTGGCAAAATATGTTTATATTTATATATTTATTTTTAGCTCTTTTCAAATACAGCATTAATTTTTTCTCATCTTGAAGTTTTTTTCAAAAACAAATGATGTCATAGTGGAAATCATCTATAGGCACTGGGATTATATTTTTACGTCCATGGTTATAGATAGTGCGTTGAAGTTCTCATGTTCAGAAGAATTTATAGAATTTATATAATATGTTTAGTCACAGATAACGACGCCATTATGTTTTCAGACAAAAAGTACGAAACATTAGGATTTTACATACAAATATATGTTACAAATACATTGCAAATATTTATGACGGAGGAAATGATAGGCTTTACTAGAACTTCCCAAGACGTAAAAAGTTATATTGATAGAAGAACTTCTTGAAATATACTTGTATATTATTTTTTATAGGTCGTGATGTACCAATGACGCATTTAAATGGGCATCGAATAATCTGAATTTAAGATACATCTCAGGAGGAAAAAGTGGAAGAGAGAGTATTAATTATTGTAGTCTTAATAAAAGAAATAAAGTAGATTTCAAAAGCTTGATTTTCTATACCACATACCCGATATCCGTAATAGTTGATAAAATTACAATCCAGGAAAAAATATTTGGCCCCATTGGCACTTGCCCTATGTGCTTTTAATTGTCCAGAAAACGAGGATATATGTAGATGATGTCGAGAAATAACATTTCTTCACGAATGCAAAAATTGAAGGGCGCTCCCAAATCTCTAGCCAAATCGTTCAGTAAAAACTTCACATATCGTTACATAAAATCATACTCAAAGAAATAAATTAAACACGGGGAAGAGCATATTCCGCCAATCTGAAGACATAAATATCCCCTAACTTTTTGGGCTTCGGATCCCACCATCGGAAGAGGCCTCACGGAGTCATAGGGGTAACATTTCATTGTGTGTCTCCTAATACTAAATCCTTTCCCACACCACTGAAGTGTCTTTTCTTCACTGACATATGCGTCATAAAACACAGGAAAGATCAAATTCTGAATAATGTCAGACACCTCTCCATCAACCTCGTTCCCAGGGCCTTTTTTCCTTTTTGATGTTTCTGATAGCGGAAGAAAAATCTCTGGCATAGTCTGCGCGTTTAAGGAATTTGATTGGTTACTTCAATTCCCGTTCCCCCTTCACAATTTGTCGTTATAAAATGGTGGGCAGTGTTATGAAGTTCGTGGAAACGCTAAATGCGTATGAAGGACTTTTGCGCTCAAGCATTCTTTATTGTATAATGTGCTTGAGAATATGATGATTATAAGTAATTATGTAATAGTTCGTGGATTTTACAGCAAACATTCTTAGTACATTTAGTTTAAGTGACTTACAGCTTGTAGCTATAGCTAGCTAGCATAGGAAAATACGGAAAATCTAGGCATGGGGGAGGGAACACCATAGCAGTAAATTAGCTTTATATGTATCCCAAGAGGCAATAATAATATGAGTAAATCATAACCTGGCTAGGGATATTTAATACTCTTATTGCGTACACCTTCCCCTTAAAGAAACACTAGTTTTTATTTTATAGCTAACTATAGTTTAAAAATATACAAACAAAGAACCCCTACATTTGAACCTTCTCCTCCACTAAACCAAAAAAAAACTTAAGCAAATATAATTTGTGGTGACAAATTCGTTTACTCCAAATCAAGTAATAACAAGAACAGCCTATTGACCTGTTATCTGCAAGGATTTATTTTGAGTTTATTACAGGCCAGTAAGTGGAGTTTTTGGAAAAGTTAGAGCTGCAAAAACTTGTCTTGTATTCAGGAAGAACCAAAACACTATTGCGCTAGCTCTAAATATTTTTAAAAGTCACGTATACATAGTTACTAAGTCACAGGCTATGAATAGTTTAGATTGAACACAGTGGTAGCTTAAAAATAAAAAAGTATTTCACAACTTTTCCCCTTCTCTTGTACCGGAAATTCTCAAAATCATTTCGCCCTTTGCAATATACAGTTTTATAGTCTCAGAAACAATAAAATCCATCGTTGAGGCTTTAAAAAGTGGTAAGTAAAGTTGATCTAATTAAGAGAGCTTTGACCAGGGCAAAACATGAAATATATTTTTTATGCTAGAAACTGTAAATATATTTAATATAATTTTTGTCAAAATATGTTGGAAAATATGTTAGCTATAACATATAAAATATACTAAGCAAAACTCCAGATAAAAAAATATTTTCACTTTTATCAATTTTTTTCTCAGTCAAACTCTTAAAATTTAGCTCAAGTTTACCTACCATTATTTACTTTTTAAATCTTACTGCACATGCTCTAGATAGGAGAGCTATTGTTTTCTCTGAGACTGTAAAACTGTGTATTATATCATATTTACTAGGAAAATGATATTTATTGCCCATAATAATAAGGTAATAATAGGTACGCTGTACATGCAAGGCATTTTCGGTCTCCCGAGCAGGTCAGGAACTACTCGTACTATCCACTCAAAGGTGGGGATATCACTTCTGCCAGAAGCTCGTTGTAGCCGAGTTTTCATGTCAATATTCACAAGTATAAGTACATACAGACGTGTCAACATTGGAATTGTGAAACTTTCTTTAAAAAAGGTCATTGGTACCGCTAATCTTGATTATGATGAGTTAAACACCGTATTAATAGAAGTAAAAAACGCGATGAATTCTCGACCCTTAACTTATCTTAATGACGAAAATTTTGCTGAACAGTTTACCCCGTTTTACTTGCTTTATGGATGCAACATTAATTCTAGATTTAAAACAACTTCGGATAAAACTGATGCTACGGCAGCCGATTTAATAGGAGAGCAAAACATTTTCAACTGATTATAAAACATTTTCTTTATCGTTTCTATCATGAGTATGTTATTTTCCTACGTGAGAAAAATCTGTACAATCGATCTAGAACCGGAAATGAATGTGCCCTGAAGGTTGCGGACATAGTGCTCATAAAGGATGACGACTATAACAGAAAATGCATGTTACGTAAAGGACACGTCGAAAGTTTAATAACCGGAAGAGACAATTTAGTTTGTGGGCCTGAAATTATCCGACAAATGTGTACTTATAAACGTCCCTTGCAAAAGTTAGTACCATTGGAAATTCTGAGTTTGCCAGCGAGCAATGATAATAAACCGAATACCGATACTGATAATATACCGAATACCGATTCTAATAATATACCGAATACCGATTATGATAATATACTGACTAACGATTCTGATAATACACCGAATACCGATTCTAATAATATACCGACTAACGATTCTGTTAATAATATGCAGCCCTCAGACAGTGACATTCGCAGATTAGAATATAACCCGCCCAAACCACGTTTTCTTTTCGTATTATTTGCGTTACCGTTGTAATTTTTTGATTTATTGAATAGAAAGAAAAAAAAGAAAAAAAACACGAAGAAGTGATGCGCAAATCGCTGACTTATAACGAAAATTGAACGAGATTTAAGGAGTTTGTTACCCCATTTTGGGTCACGTTGTGGGAATGGCGATTGTAATTCGAATGAGTCAAGTGACCCATGTATCTTTGCGCATTGTAAATTTTTTTTTATTGTGTCGTGGAGTATAGAAGAAGAAGCATTAAAAAAGTTATAATTGTTTCTGTATCTAACATTACACTAAATTTAACATCAATATAAAAGATTCTCTCGAAAAGAGAAAGCAAATTATAGGCCTGTAAATGGTTTCCGAAAGCTATCAAAAATTTAAAGAATGTTTTTTAAACAAACGTCAATATTATTTTAAAAGGTTTTGTCAAAATACCAGTGTGGTTTGAGGAAAGGTTTCAACGTTAAACATTGCTTTCTAACAATGATTGAAACATGACGTAAACATTTAGATATTGGTGAAGTAGCTGGAGCGTTACTCGTATATCTATATACGAAAGCAGCAAACGGAGGTGTTCTAAGAAATAGGTGTTCTAGAGGAGTATCCTTGCTGGCAAATGGAGGTGTTCTAACGAAATACTCAATTTGATGTTCCTAGCAAATTGAGCTGTTCTAAGAAATTATTTTCCTTCTTATGGAAAAAAGAAGTGTTCTAGTAAGAAAACTTTCGGTTCCTGGCAAAATGAGGTGTTCTAGGAAGAAATAATTTTGTTCCGGGCAAATTGAGCAGTTCTAAGAAAAATAATTTTTGGGGTTCCTGGCAAAAAGAGGTGTTCTGGGAGGAAATAATTTTGTTCCTGGAAAATTGAGTTGTTCTAAGAAAAATTAATTTTTGCGCTTAAAAAAATGGTTTAGTGTTCTAAGGAGAAAAGCAGTTGTTCCTGGCAAATTTAGGTGTTCTAGGTTAATAAAAATGTCTTCCTGGGAAATGGAGGTGTTCTAGAACACTTCAGAAACTTTATAAAATTCTACTAAAAACGTCCTTCCTGGCATTTCAGAACACCTGTTTTCCTAGAATACCTCCGTTGGCTGCTTCTGTATATAATGGTTTTTATTTCCTGCTTCATGATTTACTGATAGCCAATCTCTATGCATATGGCTTTAATTTGATTTACAAGTTGCTAGACCAATTTTCAACTATCTGATAGGTAGAGACCAAAGAGTTAAAATTAAGAATGCATACAGTTCTTGGGCAGATATTATTTATGGAGTACTGTAGGGTTCAATATGGGGCCTCTACTTTTTAATATTTACATATGCGATATTTTTTTATTCACAAGATGTACATATAGCAAATTATGCCATTGACAATATTCCATATTATTGCTGTGATAACATGTCACCAGTAATAGAAAATCTATAGAGAAAGCGCAACCGCTAAACTCTTTCAGTTGTTCAAAGATAATTATTAAAAGCTAGTGCAGAAAAATTCCACTTGATAGCTAGTACAAGTACAACCCAACAAATGAGAATAAATGAAACTATTATCAAGAGCAGTAGTGGTGTAAAACTGCTGGGCATATTAATTGATAACAAGCGTAGCTTTGATCAATATGTTTCACGTCTTTGTACTAAGGCTGGTCAATAATTACACGCGCTTACAAAAATAACTTCTTTTATAAACATTGAAATACGAAAAACGATTATGAATGCTTTTATATCTTTACAGTTTTGCAGGGACCGCGCAGTGGTTTTAAAACTGGGGGGGAGGGGGGCAGAATTCGTATATAGAGTCGAGCCGAAAGTCTAAAATGCTTAAAAATGCATTTCCCGGACTTTATAATAGGGTATAAAAATATTCATTGACGTGTAAAAACACTACTATTTATTTACATGGAACACAAATATTATAAGAAAGAGACGTAAAATATTTCTATTTTTTTACTTTGCAAAAACATGTGCGCGGCCCCTGTTTTGTTATTGTCACAGCCAGAAATAGGTTGTTTTCTCCCGGGTTTTTTAGGTTAAACTATTATTAAACGAGACGTATCTCGTAATTTATCGACAGAAAATACTGTATGAAATTAGTAGTTTCACCTACAGGTTTTTCATTGAGAAATTACGGTTAAACGGAATACCAGTTTCCATAGCGTTTCCCAATTCGAAATTGCTCCTGTGCTTTGGAAAGTTCACGTAGAAACAAGAAGTGTTTCTGACAACACAACTTCATCACGAGTAGACTAGCTTAGGAGAAATTTATGCTGAACGTTTCTCCAAGGATTCATGTGTTTAAATTTGTGGTGTACTGGATATAAAACATGTAAAAACCAGACGTATATACTCCGAAATTAAACTTTTTCTGTCTGTAAATAAGCCTTTTTGTTTGGATAAACCAAGAAGAAAGCAGGCGTGTATCATCTGAAATTAAAAATAAAACTCTGCTAATCTCTAGTTAACTATGTTTCTACAACATAACATGGAAAACACAGGGTATATCCTTATACAACATTATATTGGTACCACCTCGTTTCCTAGGAAAATAGTTTTTCTATGGAAAATTGCCACTCTACCTGGGAAAAATAACCTGTTTTCTTAGAACAGCTCTGCTGGCTGATTCTGTCTTTACTTTACTATAATATATATCTACTCTTCTTGTTAGCGTAGCTTCTACTCTTCTTGTTAGTGTAGCTTGGACAGATGATTATGTGGGAAGCAAGGATGTAATCTCTAGACCACAGGTAGCAACAAAAATAGACCTTTTTTCGAAAATTAGGTAAAAGTTTCTATTTCAGATTCGGATTTTTTGCCAACGTTAATTTTAAACTCATATGTTTAATTGCACGGTAAATAATTTTCAACGATAAATATATGCAGTAATAACCCAACAGGTTTATTTTCGTATAAAATCATATTTCTGTAACCCTTCAACGCATAGCGTCCCGTGAAAGGAATCAAATCATTGGTAATTTCTTTGTTAATTTGCTTTTATTGGAATTATTGGAAATGTAAAATAAAATAAATTTGGCAAAACTTGATTAAAAAAGATGAGCTCCGCCCCTGGTTCCTCATGAAATTGTAAAGGTTTGCAATGGAAAGTTTAATATAATCAGGGGGTAATGCTTATACATTAAAGGTTCAAACAACTGCAAACGTTTTGACACTTATTATATTTGTGTAGCCATATTGAAACACATTTTGACAAATGAACTTAATCCTGTTTTTCATGCCGTTTTCTCGGTTTTTACCTTTACTCCGATCTCTGTTCAGTACTGTTATATAAAAATTAAAATCATACCCAGAACAAACATTGCGTTTACCATCCACTTCAAACACAGTCAATAACAAATATGAGAAATTGTGAAAATTGCAAAGGTATATTTAATAAATTAAAATTAGTTATTTAATTAACTCACTACTTAATTCTTAATTCGTCATTTTATTACTCAGCTGTAATGCAGAATTATTAGCCATCTGTAATAAAGAAGAACAGTTGGCAAAATAAATTTTTAGTATTTTCATTTTCTTGGTTAAATATATTTGGTTACGTGAGTTAATATGATACACAAAATTGGAAAATCGTGAAAGCTGTTTATACAATCGTATGAAACCGGGTTTATGGTTCATCACCATCTTATTCATCTATGGCTGAAAAAAAAAACATGAGCTTTTTCGACCCTTGTAGACATGGGGAGCATTATGGCCTCCACCTGAGATCTCGTGATCTACAAAAGATTACACCATGAAACTTGCCACACTTATGGTCCCAACTCAATTCCAAATATACTGTTAAATAAAATTTCAAAAGAATATCACATGTCGGAGTTATGACGTCTCAAGTAAGGCACAGTAACATTTTGACTTTTTTGTGTTGAGAGCTGTTGGATACCAATAAAATTTGTCAAGAGTTACCTAAATATGGAATCGTGGCTCTTACAATTAGCTACACTTGAAAAGTTTTGTTAAACCTAAAACAACTATATTCAGATTTTTAGAAATTATTTTTTGACTTAGCCCCTGGTCCGAAATCATCTACCCCCGGAAAACGAATGTATAATTTGCACAAAAAAATTATTTTTTCCAGAAAATCCAATAAATTTTAGGAAAAGTTATAAATATTATAGTTATTTATAGAAGTTAAAATTAGTATTTATTACAGAAGCATAAATTTTAGAGCAGTTGTTAGACTCCTAGTAGGTATGTTGTTTATAATTGTAAACATATTTCACTCCTTATTTAAAGTTTGAGAAAAGATTATATCATCGTCTGAGTTAAAATTGAATCCGTTCAATACAATGCTTCTTTAGCAATAACTGGAGCCATTTTTGGTACTTCACGTGAAAAACTTTATCAGGAGTTGGGATTTGAAAGTTTAAAAGATAGAAGATGGTGTAGAAGATTATGTTTCTATTACAAAATTATAAACAGAAAAGCACCACAATATTTACAATCTTATTTACCTAAAACAAGAACTCCTTCTTACAATCTTCAGTTTTTTAGAATGTTTGATTTCTCAACTTGTAGGACTGATCGTTTTAAAGCAACATTTTTCCCTTATTGTTCTAATATATGGGAGCAACTCGATCCCAATATTAAAAATTCAATTTCTGTTTCTTCTTTCAAAAACACCCTGCTGAGGTCTATATGTCCTATTCCACCATCTGTATACAATGTCCACAATCCACATGGTATTAAATTCCTAACTAGACCAAGGATTGGTCTTAGTCACCTTCGAGAACATGCATTTCGCTACAATTTTAATGGGTACTATTGACCCATTCTGTTTATGCGGAACAAATGCAATTGAAACGAATGAACATTATCTTTTTCGATGCCCTACTTATTCTGCCTAACGCTCTGATCTCTTTGACAACCTCTGTAAAAGTGATATATTTATTCTACCTTTACATAGTTCTTCAGTCGTAAATCAATTTCTTTTTCTTTGTGGTAATTATTATTATTATTATTATTATCGTTTATTTAGGTTCCATATAATACAATACGGGTTCTTCCCCATAAAATCAAATATACAAAATAAAAGTATAACTCGTAAATTAAAAGTAAAAATATCACTGATATACACAAGACTGTGGCATAAATATCTCTGCAGGGACTGGGATATAGTAAGACTAACACAAG
Organism: Bythotiara depressa; assembly: GCA_027564595.1. Classification (NCBI taxonomy): domain Eukaryota; kingdom Metazoa; phylum Cnidaria; class Hydrozoa; order Anthoathecata; family Bythotiaridae; genus Bythotiara; species Bythotiara depressa. Next base: position 5,769 of record JANTOQ010100600.1, on the reverse strand, counting down.
AGGATGCTATTTATAACGTGTATTACAATAAAAATATTGTAAGTTACATAATCCAATTTATCATTCAATCCAGGCGGTTTGAAGGAAGATTTATGTAAATAAAATTCCAAACCATAACCGTGAATCTATGCTGTGCTTCATTTGTTGTTGTTATTTGTTTATATTTGCAATTGTTTTCTTACTGTGACAAGTACTGATCCCTGACGTTATCGCTTATGTGTCTAGCATGGATCTTTGTTGGGTTTTTTCGTGTTACGTTATACTAACAGTTTGTTATTGTTGTATTTTATGTACTGAATATAAAGAAATATAAAAAATAAAAATAAAAAAGATTATGCTGACCAACCAAACAATTAGAACTGTTTTTCCTAAACATCAGATATTTATTTAGAACGGCATGCAGATTCCATTTTTATGTGCAAAATTATATCTTAGCTGAAATATAAACTATAAATCAAAACATCAAAATGTTTGCACCAACCTAACTTCACTGCGAAATGTTTCTAGGTGTCCAATATCAATCTATAAAAGACACATTCGCTGTTTTTTCTGAAAAACTAAGTGTACGATCTAACCAAGGAGGTTCTTTCAACCCCTTTGATTCAACTCTTGGCGCTGCTATATTTCGAGTTCCCCGCTTCGAGTTTTCCGCATCGATTTCTCCGCTTTTCCAGGTCTCCGCTCGCTCACGCCCATTTTTCAGAGCGGGGAACTCGGACATCTCAATATATCGAGTTGTCTGTTGGACATAAAAGCCAGGAGCGGGGAACTCGATCGAGTTGTCACGGTACCATAAAATACGATTCCGACTTCCCCGCTTATCGAGTTCCTTGTTCCCCGCTTGTTAGCAGGGACTCGACCAGCTTTTTTTATTAGCTATATGTAACCGGGTTTCCCATAAGTCTTGAAAGATTGGTTTACACGATAAAACGTTTATTTTTTCCGAAAAGTACCTTCCTGTTGACTTTACAGATGATTAAGACAATTCAATTGGTGACGAAATACAAATGTGTTTTCAGAGCTGCAATATAAAGAAGGAAAATCTTGATATAGGCTTTGAAAGATTGTAATGTTTTCATTACTCAAACATTTTCTTACAATTAAGTTTGTTATATACATCGTCTCACTTAATTAATCTTTTGACGAAGTAAAAGTCAGCAAAAAAAATATTATAAAAATAATTGAAATTGTATAGTGTAAATCAATCTTTCAAGACTGCGGGAAAACGGGAAACTGGGTTACATATAATAAAATAAGCTAGCCGAGTTTCCCGCTAAGAAAAATAAGCGGGGAACTCGAAGAGCGGAGAACTCGAGATTTTCTTTATGGTTCATAATTATCAATTGAATTCCCAGCTACCTAAAACGACAGCGGATAACTCGATGCATTGAGACGTCAGAGTTCCCCGCTCTGAAAACTGCTCGTGACCGAGCGGGGAACTTGATGCGGACAACTCGAAGCTGGGACCTCGAAATGTAGCAATCCCTCAACTGTCTCGTATCAAACAGGACCGTAACTAATTAGGTTCCAATAATAAAAATGAACTCGCTAAACATGCGTATCAATCATGTTTATAGTACATTTTAACTAACACTATTGTTTATCAATTTCTAATTTTCCATATATCACAACAATTTATAAATAATCATATAGCAATTCCTTAAAAATTGTATTTAAGAGGATCTAGATGTGCTTATTTCTACAAAAACTCCGGCACTGCTTCATCATGGGGGAATGGTGACTAGTCTGATGCATGAATGTACCTCTTGAATAAGTTACTCTTCTTGTAGAAACATATATAATTAAATGATGAACCTGGGGTCGAGTCACGGTGTGTGCTTCTTATACAAATATAAAATATAGCGGACCTGGATTCTATTATCCTAACTTTGTACTGCCCTTGCGTAGGAGAAATATTAGGTAGAAAAGGGAAATAATTGATACTCGACAGATCTTTCCATTTCAATGGTGGGCGCAGGCGTTTGTCCTGGTTTCGCTAGCAGAGGGGGGACAAAAAGATTCTCTGATATATTCAAGAAGTTTCAGTGGAAAGAGAGGACCTATTAACGTATACAGTAGTATTTTTGCAACACTCAGAAAAATTAGTGAGCGAGTCGTCAATTCTCAAGCGCACAGCGCTTGAAGCAGCAGAAACTTCAAAAATCGAACATTCCCAAGGTTTGAGATTTACTTACTTTCAATTTTACTAACCTCCTCGATTTTAATAAAGGTCAATATCTACTAAACATTTTTTCTTCCCGGGAGGTAGTTTACTTTCAGAAAATGTTACTCAACATGCGCAGTAATGTAAAATTGAATATACTTGATTATACGTCAGAGTGCATGCTCAGTAACATTTTCTAAAAGCAAACTATCTCCCCGGCAGTAAAAATGTTTTGTAGAAATACCTTTTAAGATGACCCTACTCATAATGTCAATGCTACGCAAATGTTGATCTTACGCATATTGTTGAGAGAGGCGAAAGGCGGGGTATTGATCAATATTTCTTTTATTCTATATCCCATAGAAATCAAGACTTTGACAACAGGGGGTTAACACTGTAATAACAATTTAACCTTTTTATGTTTAAGCATACCTCCTGGTTATTTTTATTTTCCCTTTGGAAAACTTTATAACTTTATGAGGAACCAGCAGGTCTTATCAGATTTTACCAAATTCATTTTACGTTATATTTCCAATAATTAACCCCCTGGGGAAAGTAAAATAGCAAAGAAATGACCAATGATTTGATTTCTTTCTGGGGACACTATGAAATAAAGGATTCAAACTAAAGAAATCGACTTGCCACGAGAAAATATTTTATTCTAAAATAAAAATATAAATTTTATACAGGTATTCTAATTTACTACAATTAACTAACTGAATAATAATGAAATAATTAAATAATTAACTAGCACGTCTTTACTACGGTTCCGAGAAGACAAATTCTCCCCTCTTCCCGCGCTTGTAAATAACTACCGCTGAGATGATAACCAACAAAAGTACAATGATTATACCAAGAACGATACCAGCCACTTTACCATCAGATAAACCATTTCTACTTGCCCCTGTAAGATAATGTTCAACTCTTAATGACTTTTTTATGCCCTTATCCTGAATACAAGATATGTACACCTAGGAGTTGTAACATATATTTGGTTGGTTATATGTCTAGATTTCTTGAATTCAATTATTTTCTTCAGATGTTATGGATTATTATTATTAATATTCAACAATACAAATATAAAGAGGGGATTGATGTGAATAAATTTAATTATGCCTAAGGGAGTTTCAATTCTTTAAATACGTTCATATATATGGACGCAAATTTCACGTAAGGTCGTTTTATCTAGTTTATCTAGAGATCCAAACTGAACTTCGAACAACTGCGACACTAACAAAATGCTGGAAAAATCAAGTAACGTATACATTCTTTCATTTTTTATCTTTTATTCGCGATTTCTTGGAATCTCAAACTTTTCTGAACAATATTTTGGGCAAAATATATCAGAAAACTAAGGCCTTTTATACTGTTTCTGGAAAAGAAGTTCCATATTTATGTCCATTTTCCCTAAACACAAGCAAGTATATTTGCTCGTAACAAGCAAGTATATTTGCTCGTATCATGTAAGTGTCTATTAGTAGAAAGAGGCTTGATTGTAGAAGAAAAAAACCTCTATAGTATGTATACCAACCTTGCCTAGCGATGACTAGTTTCGAGGAAAACGTAGAAAAGAACACGAGCCCAGCTTCATTGTTAATATTCTTGGCAGTAATTTGATAGTAGTAACTTTTATCAGGCTGCAAATCTGTGACATTGTACGTGGTCCTGCTGGTAACTACCCGTTTACAGTTGATGTCATTTTGAGGTGTCCGTTCGCAGTAATTAATGATGTACGTCAAATTTGTACCACTACCAGTATTTATTGGAGGCTGCCATCTAATGAGTACCGATCTTCCGGTTGATCCTACCTTGTGTGTAACAGAAACAGGACGACCAGGTAAACCTTAATTTCAAAAGGACATTCACGTTATTAGTATAAATATCATTTTTACATCCCAGATATTAACGTAAATCGATTTCAATTTCGCAGCCCATGTGTGCAGAACATAGATTTTTTAGCAAATGAACATATACACATGAACTAAAATTTCACTTCATACATTCCCTCATTTATTTAAGCAGGACTTTAATATACGTTCACGTTGAAAACTTTAAAATTGATTTCATGTTATGATAATACAAGTTCACACAACAAAATTGTAAAAAAAAAGATGGCGCCTTGTTGCCATGGTAACCGGTTGCTAAGGCAAATCACATTTTTTTTATTGTTATTCACCAGCCAAAATAACTTAGGAACGGCAATGCCAAATCTGTGGAAATTTTCAGGATTTATTTATAATAGGGCTATCTGTGTTTTAAATGAATTTGTTTTTGTTTTCAAAAAAATCTGCTTTCTTCCCATTGCTTGCACAAAAAGCCTTTTTTTTATCAATTTTCGTACTACGAAAACTCATATTCTGTAAATATTGTAACAAATCTATTTCACTTAAAACACAAGTTTCATTAGTGCAAATACCTCCTGAAAATATCAACAATTTTAGTTAAGCGGTCCCTGAGATATTACGGCCGGGGACTGAAAAAACCCTACTTTGAGAAAACCAAGATAGCGTTAGCGTTGCTAAGGAAAATAACTACCTCAGCAGGGTTCTAAAAACGCCAAATTAGGAGGTTTTTAGTAAAAAAAAAATTTAAATAATAATTTAAAATATGAATTCTTGATAGCTAAACTACCTAAAAAACGAGATTTTTAGAAATTATAAATTTCATGATTTTTCGAGGGGTTACCCCCTGAATACATAAGCATAACCCCCTGGTTTCATTAAACTTCCCATTGGAAACCTTCATAACTATATGAGGAAGCAGGGGATCATATCAGATTATGCCAAATAGATTTTACATTATATTTCCAATAATTAACCACCTGGAATAAGCAAATTAGCAAAGAAATGACCAATTATTTCATTCATTTCCGGGGACACTATGCATCAAAGGGTTAAAAATTCACATGAAATGTGTAAGGACATCATATACCAATATAAACCCTTGCAAAGATCACCCTTGTAAAACAACAAGATAGAAAAATGGATGTTCATATAAAACTTCATACCCAGGGTGGTTGACAAAATGCTGCCGGTTACCACCGTGGTAAAACCAGTTGTCGCTTGCGTTGTAGTGTTAAGTTTATGATCTGTTGTAATTGGTGTTGACACAGTAGAACTCGCATTTGACTGTTCAGTGGTAGTACGTGGTGTTGAATTATTCCTTGTCCGTCCTGTGGTACTAATAAAGGGCTTTGTCGAACTGGAAGCTCCAATTTCCGTAGAACTACTACTTTTCTGTTCAGCAGTGAATGTTGATGTTTCTGTTACACTTCTAGTTGTCCGTTCCGATCCGATAGTTGAGTGTTCCGACGAAGTGCTACTTTTCTGATCTAATACAGTAGTTGGTCCATCTGTAGAAACCATGCTAGTATGTTCATCCGTGCTAACTACAGATTTTGTCGAACTGCTAGAGAACACTTCTGAGGAGGAATCTAGTGCTCTTGTAGAAATGCTACTTGTCACATTTGTGCTAACAGTTGGTGCTGAAGTAGAGCCGCTACTAGTCTCTCCTGCAGTTGCTGATTCAGTGGTGGTACCTACTGAATCTGTGGAAATGGTACTTGTCATCTCTACGCTAATAACTGAAGTCGAGCTGCTACTAGT
>JANTOQ010100489.1:0-16264 GCA_027564595.1 Bythotiara depressa | reverse complement strand
TTTAACGAGATGTTCAGCACAAATTAGAGCATTCCCAGGTGCCACTTTAAAACAACTTAAACACTACATATCGAATAATTAATTAGCGGGGGGACGTCTATTAGGCACCAGAGAGTATTAGTTAAACCTATTGGGTGCTTTATCATGTAGAAAATAGTATGAACACATTTCTGCATATATAATTGATTTACATGAACACGCAATTGTGCTTTCTTTTCAGCGCCAACTATAATCTGATCTAAAACGCTTCCATGTTCTCTGGACAGTACGTCGGGTTTTTTTTTCTCCAACCTTAGATGGCGACTTGAATATTAATGCTGTTTAAATGCGTGGCTTGGTGCTTGGTATTTCTGCAGGCCTGAGTTGAAAAAGAACCTCGCGATTGTCCGGCAGAATATGGGTATTTTTCGCAGATTTTGCACATCCACCCTCTGTGTTTATTTGACCAGTATAGCCATTGGTGATCATCTTCATAATTAGATGACCCAAAACAACATTTATCACCTTTTTCTTCTGCTTCCTTACGTTCCATGAAAAAATCATAGACCTGCACATCACCGTCACTATCACTTAATGTGTCATGCAACGCCCAATATTCTGGATCATTTTCTACCTCTGGCAAATCATCAATCTCACGCTCTGACGAGTTATCTTCTGTATCACTAATTATGTTGGATATACTAAAGTGTGTCACCATTATTGGGACGTAAAGATTTTTGCGGCGGCTCACAGGCATCGTTCTTATCATTCCGTTGCGTTCTAAAAAAATATAATTGTAAAAATTACAATTAAAATTACAATACACCATTTTCCGATTTCAGCGAAACGATAGGAGCAAGAATTAATTAGCTCTCTCCGGTCATTCCTACTAATAAATAAAGTTTTGTGACAGTGACTACAAAAACAACAACAACAACAACAAAACAAATCTTACTGGTCAAAAAAGTTGTTTAAAGTTTGACATGACTTGGTGCTTTCTCCTTTCTCAGTTTCTCATTTTCTTCTTTTTTCCGACACCATGTTTATTCGTGACCACCACTAACTAATTTACCATTATAGAAAATCTAAAATTTAATAGTGGTACACTCTACCGCGGTGATTAAAACAAAAGAGAAATCAATTAAAATAAAACTAATAGTTAACATAAAAATCTCTGCGAAGGAATGTGCACAGTCACACCTGCTGCATTAAAATTTATTATTCATTTTGAATGAATGAAAACATATGCTTTTGATGAATAGGAGAAGAAAAGTAAGGTTCTTTGAAATTGTTCTTTTGTTGAAATCTATTAACAGATTAACACGAAGGGGCATCGTAATACGTGAATTATATTGGTTAAGGGCACTTTTAACTTTACAAAGGGCAACTGGGAGTTGGTAAATGGATACTTTATAGGATGATGGGGCAATAATATTTACAATTAGGGCATCTGATTTGAACCCTCCCCCCTATTTGACCTTGTTTTTAACCTTTTATCTTGAAAATAAAAAAATTAAGTTTTTTGTTGTTGAGAGCCTGAATAGTTTCAATTTACCTCACAAATAGACTGTTTACTACGTTTGTTGAATAGTTTCAATTTACCTCACAAATAGACTGTTTACTACGTTTGTTGAATAGTTTCAATTTACCTCACAAATAGACTGTTTACTACGTTTGTTGAATATTTTCACGTGCAAAGGAATTCAATGTGTGTTAATTTGTATAGACCTTACTGTATATTAAATAAAAGCTTCTTTTTTATGTCAAACCATGCCATGAACTTACATTTGTATTTTATAAAGGTGTATGCAATAGCCATAAATTAATTACCAGTGGAGGAGAGTGATCAGAACAAAGAAAGTATACAAGTACTCTTTTTATATCAACGTCCACAAACACCCTGTACATAGTTCACATGTAAAAACAACTTTATGATCATCACAAACAACGTGATAAATAACTTGAGGATTGTTTATTGATTAAATATACAGTAGTATATTGTGTATCGTATTTGCTACTTTTTTCAGTTTGATGAAAACGAGGCAATTCATTCTTATTTCGCCATTTCACTGATTCGCATTAGCCTCAGAAAATACTTTAGCTTGGTGAATAAAATTGGGCATCCTTGTAGTTAATGATTAAATACATCTTTTGGAGCAAAAAATGATATTCACAACTAGTTTCAGGCCATATTGTGTTCTTAACCTTGCTGACACTGCAATATATAGTTAATGGAATTTTTTTGGTCATAAATATTCATCCACAACCTTTCAAATTAACAACTTTTACAACAGTGGGAAAAATTATACAGAATCTGATTGGGTTAGTCATTGATTTCCTATTGCATAAAATACTTGTTTACTGCATATAGATAGCCCTAACCCAACCCGATACGTATTTGGTACCTACGTACTACATGTGGGACTTTCCGGTATTATAGAACAGAATATGAAGTACTGAGCTCTGATTGTTGATTGTTTCAATAATGCATTATCAACGAAAATACTAAAGGTCCTGGAACTTCTTTATTATGATGTATTAAGGGTACCAAATTTTATTCACCTAACTAAAGTGTTTATTGAAGTATTACAAAATGCTTTTCCCAAAATAGTTACATCAAATGACATCAAAAATATAGTTGCATCAAATGACATCAAAAATTTTCAATGCTGACTTAAACATATGCTCCTCTAAAATTCTTTAAAATGAAATATCTTGAGAACCGGTTAAGATTTGCACACCAAATAAAAAGCATTTTTCATCATTTTTGAAGGGCTGTAAAATTAGCATAACTTGGTTTCTCATGCCAGAATCCCTTTAAGGGATCGGATGAGAGTACTTGTTTTCCCAATATGCCTGCTGCTCTCACAAGGCAAAAACAATCATCCCCTAAATTATATGTATCATACAGAGCAAAACCACTTTCACTGTCTAAGCATTAGAGAGAACCTCTTGCCCTTTTGTGTATACTCAGATAATTCTGGAAAATGATTAAGACAGTTTTTCCTTGAAATGTGTGCTATTAACATTACCAACACTGCCAACATAATGTGAAACACTTAAAATAAGGGTTTTTTAGTGTCAGCAAATAAAGTGCAGATGCCCAGTCATCAATCTCCAATTTGCGTTGGCGCTGACGTCAGCAAACTTGTAAATGGCTTTTATAAGAGTGAATATGAACTTGTAAGTGAGTATCAAGAAATCCCTGTCATATAAAATTGTGGTGAAACAGTTTTATAGGATACATGAAATCACGAGAATGGTTTTTTAATGTAAGAAACCTTCCTTTGTGCCATGAAAAATGGTGGTAAGACAATTTCTATGTTTAAGTTAAGAATTCTTCGTTAATATCAATCACTGCAAGAAAGTTTTTTTAATGTAAAATCACTTTAAAACAATGTTTTAACGTAAGAAATCTTCATTTGTGGCAGGTAAAATCTTGATATAACAATTTTCTAATGTAATAAATGTTTATTCATAGCATGTAAAATCGTGGTAAAACCATGTTTTAACTTAAAAAACCTTTGTTTATGCCATGAAAAATTGCAGTAAAACAGTTTTTATGGAAAGAAATCTTTGTTCATAGAACATAAAAGTGCTACAAAACCATGTTTTAACGTAAGAATTCTTCGTAAAATCTCAGTAACATTTTTTTATAATGCAAGTGTTCATTCGTAATCACTGTAAAACCATGTTATAACATGTTTAAATGTTCTTTCGTGTCACATGGTGCATGGTGTTTTACAGCAGACACTACGACTTTCTTGCTTTCAAGAGCTATCACGAGTGATTTTTTTACAGCCATTATTATGATATTATACATTTAAGAGGCTACAAAGAGTGACTTTTACGGCCATTACTATGATTTTCTTGTTTAAGAACTAATCGTGTGTGACTTTTTATGGCCACTACTATGATTTTATTACTTTAGAAAGCTACTGTTCATGAGTAAACAGCAAAATTTGTTAGCTTTAAAAAAGAATATTTTTAAAAACAGATAGTCAAAATTTATCTAATATCTAAAAGGTGACATCCGTACATATCAGACTCTACGTCATAATACTTACAAAGATCGATCGCAGAGGTCTTAAATAAACAAGTGAAGTGAATTATGGATACATGTTTGCACATGAGTAGGCAAGTAACAGACATTGTCTGATGACTTAAATCATTCATGTGTATAATTTATTATAAAGGAAATGTTCGTAAATATCAGACACCTAATTGGACATTGCAAAAATCAGAAAATTGATTTTTGCTCATAACTTGTTTAGCATTTTCTTATTGCGGCTGATATTTCATGGACAGCTGGAGATTATGGTAGTTTAAAAGTTATTTAGGTCAAAATGTAAAAAAACCACTCCAGGACAGAAATTATATTGTTACTTTTTTATCAATTTTGTGAAAATCAGTGAGCTTATATTTATTCATAGATTTACTTTATCATGCTTCAATGACTTCTTCACTAAAAAAATTTTCAGGACACAAATTGATCAGAACGTTTGAACAATATTATGATAAATCCTTGACGACCCCTTAAATGTATATATATTTGTTTATATTAGTTATCATGAATGTGGTTTAGGGACACGATTTGTACCTATTGTGCTTATTATGTGTCCTTTGAAATTATATTCCTTACCAATAAATAAATTATTGCATGTACATATGTATAGTAGACAATAAAGTGGTGAACTAAATTCATGTCTCTTGGATAATTCATTCTCATATATAAATGTCAGTATGAAAGTGGTTTTTACCTATGTTGCTTCTTTTTGCAATATAATTACTTGTCCAGTTATTCAAGCTATTTTAGAGGATAAATTCTTAGCAGCCCCTTAAATGTATTTGTTAAAAGTGTAGTTAGGAGAATGATTTTGTTTTCCCTGAATAACTATATTCCAGTGTGAAAATTCGACTTGTATACAAATATGAGTTACTAATAATCCAATTATTATTTTATCTAAATACTGGTTTGTAACAATTGAAGTTTAGCTGGGGCAAAGCATTTTAGAAGATACTTTTTGTGTGGGAGATTTTTGCAGAAAGTAATGTTTTATATCACAAAACTTTTTTGACATCGTAATATTGCTTACTGATGTTATTTTCTTATTAAATAATGATAAGAAAGTGTCACTGAGATGTTAAACACAAGGAGATAATAAGGAAACACTATCGAGGAACGTAATATTATATAGAAAAAGTCATGTAAAACATCATTAATAATTTATCATCTTTCTGTCGTCCCATATCTATATATTTTAGCATAACATAATAATTAGTTCTGTAATTTGAGTTTATTTTTAGGTGGCAACCCTGTTTTAGTATTTCAGACTAAAAAAAGAAAAATGAAAGTTTAAACTTACTTCATTTTGTATGAACAGGAGATGTGTATTTTATAAGCTTGCACAGACTTTTCTAGTGTCATTATAATATAGGGAAGCACATGAAATGGAATCTACACATGGCTTCAGCATCACTATATCGGATGCTACGAAAGATGGAGAAATTGTAAAGTTTACTGTGCAAACAAAAACGGTAATTTATTATGTAGTTTATCCTTTTTTTAAGGCTTGAAATAATTCCAATTCAACAACATGGAGGGTGTGCTAAACCAATAAAATACTCTCCCTCACATTATTCTTCTGAGTTATTTCAGGGCTTGTTTTTTAATATTAGTATTTTCACTCATTAAGACTTCTTTTCAATATGCATTTGTGACATGAATTCCAGGGTTTGAAAATCTGGCTTATGTGCTTACATTCGTAATTGAATTGTTTTTTTCCTTGTTGTAATGGAAGAGTAGGTTCTAGATCGCTAACGCAAACGTAATTAAAAATAACTAATTATGCTTATACCAAGTACTTAACATATTTTTACCATGGCACCTCATGTAACTCAAATTTGTTTTTCTCATTATTATTTTAAATCAAAAGTTTCAATATAATGTTTTTTTCTTTTGAAATAAGAAACACAACCAGGGTTGCCACAGAACCTGGAAAACCTGGAAAAACCCTGTTTTTAAGGAAAACTCAGGGAATTTCTGAATGGTTTTTACATATTCAGGGAAAACTCAGGGAATTTTTTTATTTTTGGTTGTAAAGATTTTGTCCTAGTTATTTATAACAATTTCTTTCTTTTTAGAGATGTTAGAAGTACATAGGAAGAAACTTTAATAATGTACAATAGGTTTACGTATTACACAACATTCAAGTTTAATTGTCGTGGTGTAGTTTGCTCATAAATTAGGTTTTTGCTCAAAGATTATGCAAATCACAGGAAAAAATATCTCGCAAACTCAGGGAAAACTCAGGGAAAAAATAATTGAAAATTCTGTGGCAACCCTACTCTTATTCTAAACAGAAAGGACGCTTCCATATTTTTGTCTAGACAAAATGATATCACCCCATAAGCCTTTGCAAATTTACATAATCGTGTGTGCATATCTTTCTTTTTAATGAAAAACGTGTTGGTTGACTTACTTCTTCGGAGTGTTTACTTTATTTAACTAATTTTTAGTTTAACTAATTTTTTTATCTAGTGCTAAGAGCCACAAATTTTTTATTTTCATTAAAATAGAAGAAATTCATGATAGTGAATTTTAATATTAAAATTATACTAAACTTTTAAAGTTTGCAACCAATTTTATTACGTTATTTGTGTTTTGTAAACGGCTGCGATGAAGAGTATGTCTTTTGGGAATTTTTTATAGTGCACGTGCATGACCTGCTACATTGATTGACTTGAAGAAAAAAAAGATAATAGAATAATAAATGATCCATGACTTATAATAACCTTTAATTGAGAGACCACGGGTTTGATTAGTGGCTTGAGCAAAAATTTATAACTTGTTGAGGTTTACAGATGAGAAGTTGGGCAACGTCTCCACGTGGAGGGACCTACTGTCCTCGTGGGGCCATGTCCACTATATGTTATATGTTGTGTGCACCGCTAGTCTGACAATATACATTAATTGTCCTCGTCTGCTGGTGGTGCAGTGTTGTATATGTGAGTGTCTGTAAGGTGTTAATACCTAAATTGAATAGAAAAAAACAACCCAAAACCCCTTTAAATAAATTTGCATATGGTGTAGAATAAACAGCACAAAAGGCTCATTTGTACAATCATGAACGAAGGTTTTTCATTTAATTAGTAAGTTTACATTTTTTTTGCTGTTGTAAATTAAAATACCTACGGCATTCACGACGGCATTGCCGAATGCTGTTGTGGATTCAGAGGGCTTCTAACATTCATTTCAGCTAACATTTTAATGTAAGCAAGATTGAGGCCAAGGAAAAAAATAATTTGTCGAAATGGCTTTGCCGAGTTTAATTTTACCCTTGGTAAGATTTCACCCCATTTGGTTGGCATTTACGTGCCAATCTATGAACCTTTGGATATCGAGGGTTGGAAAACATGAGTTTAATTAACAGCTTAAGTTTTTTTCCTTAGCTTTATTTTATTTATTTGAAAGGACTTGTGCATGTAATTATGTTTCTCAGTTGACAAATTATTTACGTAAGAAAGATTATTATTTTACTTATGCTAATCGTTGGAATTCAAGATTTTCGAACCCTGAATTCCCAATGCATTTTTGACATCAATTCCCAATGTTGTGTAAAAGACCTACCTAAGTTTTGGAAAAGTGCTTGTTTTACTAAAATGTAAACATATGTTAAATGAAGACTATAGTCTAGATCATATTTAAATAGACAGACTACTATTGATTTAAGTAAAACCACTCAGGTCTGTGATTCATACTATTTACTTTGTGTTTTTCAGATGACCTGTAGTTGTTCCATCCTATATAACCAGTGTTTTTAAGATGACCTGTAGTTGTTCCATCCTGTACGTAGCCAGTGTTGCTTAAGGTCCATTATTATACACACACTATTATTGGCTAACGGCGAAGCGTGGGCAGTTGTTGGTCTGTGCAGATTTTTTATGTTCGCCATTCCATACAAGTTCCTAAACTCCTGCAAAACCAGCCATACTCTTTTATGTTGAATTGAATAGACTTTTAGGTTTATTCTTTATTAATATATAACTTTTGTTGCAAATATAATAGACACATTATGAATATAATAGACACATATTAAAGTTTGATTACACCCTTCTCCATAGTGCTCTATTGTGCATTTAGACTTAGGTTTAGTCTTAAAGCCGACCCGGCTTCTAGTTTACTATTAGTTTTGTCAGTGAAACTTACAAGCCATAAGATGTTTTACAAGTTTTTCATAGCCTGTGGCTGAAGATGTAGTTCAAAATATGGTGATATTTTGAGCATTTTACCATAGTGAGTAAACTTTGCATCTTTTAATAGTTCAAGTTTTATATACAGGATTTGGTTTTTTAACATAATGGCACAGCAACACAAGAGAATGAACTTGAGCAAAGAAGTAAAAAATGTTATAAAAGAGGACACATATGCTGCCGAATAAGAATTCTTGGAAAAAAGTCAGAAAACATATGTATCCTACTTTTTCAAACTAACATCAGAAAAATAATCCTTATATCAGAAAAATAATCCCTATATAATATATCAATATCTAGGATTATGAAAAAAAAAAATTATGAGAATTTAACACGTTCACTTCGGACACAGATATTGTGGTTGCAGCTAAAATACGGAGTATGAAATTGCCCATATACTAACACACCAAATTAAATTTCTACTAAAAAGGGGTAAAAATATAACTTTTAGAAAAAAAGAGTGTGTCCATGGTTTACGTATATATCCGTAGTCCGTACTCAAAATAGACATGTCCAATTCCATTTACGGACTATGTAAATATTTTCTTAAACGAATATATTCGTTATCCATCCATGGAAAGTTCATTCCCACTATGGAAAACGTATATATTCGTCGTATCGAATTTAAATTATGTTTGGTCTAAATCAGGCCATAAATAAAGCCTTCCAATGTTCGATTTGCTTTCGAAATGTTATTTTTTTATTGTTCTACTTGTTGATTAGCATGCGTGACTAATATAGCAATCTTTTTCTCAGTGATTGGCGGTAATTTGTGGAATGGTTTTGTTGTATAAAATGTTTTTGTAATATGAGGATGTCGGAACTGAAGTAGTATATATAGTATATGTGTATGACACCAAATTTTGTTCAGCCTCTCTATTAGAATTGCTGCTAAGAAGTACACCAGTGAAGAAGCCCTTGGAAAAGAAAGTACTCATTATTCAAGTGATTCTCTTTTATTCGACATCAGAGAGTTGTTAGGAGTTTGAACAGAAATATGATGTTCATGGATGCTTACATTACCTTGAGAAAGATACACCTCAAGCAAAGATAGCACAAGATTGCCTAAGTGCCAGATGCGCCAAACGTGTTGTAGAACACATGGTGGTTTGACATCTTCAGTGGCAGTTCGAGTGGTAGCAACTAATACTCAGTGTTGCAATAATTCCTGAAAATGAAAACATGAGTAGCAGATCACCAAATGCTACAATAGGTCCAGCAACAGCTCTTGTTTGGTCAGAGAATCCACCTACTGTTCCACATATTCCATTCAACGAGAATGTTTGTCTAAAGGCACCAATTTCTGATGACGCTGGATCAGAGCTTTTTATGAAA
The DNA here is from genome assembly GCA_027564595.1 of Bythotiara depressa. Taxonomy (NCBI): domain Eukaryota; kingdom Metazoa; phylum Cnidaria; class Hydrozoa; order Anthoathecata; family Bythotiaridae; genus Bythotiara; species Bythotiara depressa. Next base: position 6,697 of record JANTOQ010100489.1, on the reverse strand, counting down.
ATATTCCTTATTGACGATTTGGTAAATGAGTTTGTTTACGAAACTAATGCATATTGCGCAATGTGTAATAGATCTGTAAGACCACTGTGGCGAAGAACCACCCTAAATAATTGGAAAGATGTCATTAACAAAACAATGAGACAATTTTTAGGTCTTGTTTTGCACATGGGTCTGGTCAATATGCTATCCTACAAGCATTACTGGAGTATCGATTTTCTGTTTCAAAATGTGTTCTTCAAGTCTGTTATGTATTATATAATTCCATGAACTACATTCTTATAAATAGGTTGTCTAGACACCAGGTACCTCCCCTTTGAACCAGAAGTAAATGATAACGGAAAAGCCGTTTATCTTTTTCAAAATTTATTTATTTCTAGAGTTTTTATATTGAAGAATTACCAAACATGGTTTACAGTAATTTGGCTGGATTTCCACAGCCTTGACATAGGTAGTCTTCCAAAATATTCTTTTTTAAAGCTAACAAATGTTGTTGTTAACAATAGCTTTCTAAAGTAAGTAGTGGCCATAAAAAGTCACGTATTAAAGTTCTAAAACCAGGAAATCATAGTAATGGCCAAAAAAGTCACTCTAGACAGCTTGTAGTGTCTGCCATTAAACATCACACACGCTGACACAAACAAACATGGTTTTACAGCAATCTTATGTGCTACCTATGAACATTTCTTACATTAAAAAACTGTTTTACTAAGATTTTATATGTCACAAACGAAGATTTCTTATGTTACTTGAAAACAATGAAGGCAGAATCACAAACAAAAAATCCACGATCGTAGATTTTTTTTTTTTTTTAATACACGAGCATGGATGTTTCTGTATTGTTTTAAGCTACTAATGATAACGTAATTCCTTGGCAAATCTTTAGACTAGAAGGATATAAATCCATTTTTCATTAAACTCTGATCATTTTCTAAGGCTACAGAATCGGAAAATCAGCCATGAAGAAACATTCACGAACATTTTCTAAGGCTAGAAAATCAGAAAATCGACCATGGAAAAGCATTCATAATAGTTTTCTAAGACTGGGAAATCAGAATATCGGCCATTAAAAAGCATCCATGATTGTTTTCAAAGGTTGGAAATCCAGAGATCGGCCGTAAAAAATCATTCCTGAACGTTTTCTAAGGCCAAAGAATCAGGAAATCGGCTGTGAAGAAGCATTCCTGATCATTTTCTAAGGCTGTAAATTCGGGAAATTGGCCGTGAAAAGGCATTCATTATCGTTTTCTTTGGCTAGAGAATCAGAAAATCGACAGTGAAAAGGCATTCCTGATCATTTTCTAAGGTTAGAGAATCGGAAAATCAGCTGCGAAGAAGCATTCACGATCGTTTTCTAAGGCTAGAAAATCAATAAATCGGCCATGAAAAAACATTCATAATAGTTTTCTAAGGCTGGGAAATCAGAATATCGGCCTTTAAAAAGCATTCGTGATTGTTTTCTAAGGTTGGAAAACCGGAGATTGGTAGTGAAAACAAGGCATTCCTTTGGCTAGAGAATCAGAAAATCGACAGTGAAAAGGCATTCCTGATCATTTTCTAAGGCCAGAGAATCAGAAAATCGGCTGTGAAGAAGCATTCCTGATAATTTACTAAGGCAAAAAAATCAGGAAATCTGCCATGAAAAGGCACTCCTGATCATTTTCTATGGCTAGAGAATCGGAAAATTAACTGTGAAAAAGCATTCATAATAGTTCTCTAAGGCTGGGAAATCAGAATATCGGCCATTAAAAAACATTTGTGATTGTTTTCTAAAGCTGGAAAACCAGAGATCGCCTGTGAAAAAGCATTCCTGGTCGTTTTCTAAGGCTAGAGAATCGGAAAATCAGCTATAAAATAGTATTCATAATAGTTTTCTAAGGCTGGGGTATCAGAATATGTACCATTAAAAAGCATTTTTGTGATTGTTTTCTAAGGTTGAGATACCAGAGATCTGCCGTAAAAACGCATTCCTGAACATTTTCTAAGGCCAGAGAATCAGAAAATCGGCCATGAAGAAGCGTTCCTGATCCTTCTCTAAGGTTAGAAATTTGGAAAATCAGCCTTGGAAAAGCATTCACAATAGTTTCACAAGGCTGGGAAATTGGAATATCGGCTGTTAAAAAGCATTCCTGTCTGTTTTCTAAGGCTGGAAAATTTATGATCAGCCGTGAAAAGGCATTCCTGATCATTTTCTAAGGATAGAGAATTGTAAAATCGGCCATGAAGAAGCATTTATAATAGTTTTCTATTAACTATGATCTATGTTTAAGAGGCTTTAGAAATGGAACTAGTGGTCTTAGCTCCTTGTTTAATCTAGAATTTTGAAGCTTAAAAATGGAACCAGCAGCCACACACCACTGTTAATATAGGTATTAAAGTATTAAAAATGGAACAAGTGTTTTAGAACTTTAAAAATAAGATGGGTCGGATCTTTGTTTAATCTAGGTTTAATGCTTTAAATCACAGATCGTCATTTAATCTAGGTTTTAGAGGCTTAGAAATTAAACTGGCAATCGTAGATCATTGTTTTATCTAGGTTTTAGAGGCTTAAAACATGGAACGAGCAGCCATACAGTAGATCATTGTTTAATTTAGGTTTTAGAGCCTTAAATATCGGACAGGCTTCATGGATCATCACTTAATCTACATTTTAGAAGCTTAGAAATCGAACTAGCGATCGTAGATCGTTGATTAATCTACGTTCTAGAGGCTTAAACAGGGAACGATCGGCCATAGATCGTCATTTAATCTAGGTTTTAGAGACTTAGAAATGAAACTAGTGGTCTTGGATCATTGTTTTATCAAGGTTTTAGATGCTTAAAAACATGGAACGAGCGACTGTAGATCGATGTTAATCTAGGTTTTAGACCCATATCCAATATCAAAAAGAGAAAGAAGCCCTGGGTACCAGGTTGATTTCCATAGCTAGAAATGAAGTGAAAAATAACACACATTTTCTCATATATCTTCCTACTGGTGATTTCTAAGAAATTTGAAATAGACATCTAGATATCTCCTCAATGAATGATGGCTACTGGTGTTTTCTAAGAAATTTGAAATATACATGTCTAGACATTTCCTCAATGAATGATGTGAAACAAATTTTCGTAGAAAAAAATTACCCGGGGCATTATTTACGCTTGAGAAATTGTAAACATTTATTAAGAAGTAATTAATTATTCCGCCGTCCTTTTTCTTTTAAATATAAAAGTGAGTAAGAAATAAAGAGTAAGAATAGAAAAGGGCTTAGTTTACCAGGCTAAGGTGGATGATACAGACAAAATAAAATTACAAACAAAATTATTGTCATGAACTAACATTAAACATAATTTTGTCTAACAATGGAAAATGATTATCTTTTGTTTGTAAATACATGATCGTGGTTCGTGGTGTTTAAAAATCGTGTATTCAAAGAATTTGTTTTTTAAACATCTTAAAACACGATCGTGTTTCGTGGTTTTAAAAATTGTGTATTTAAATAATTCGTGTTTTTTTAATTTGATGGTTTTCTAAGCTTGAAAAACCATGAAGGGATACACGGTCGTTGATTTCATTTCCACGATTTCAAGAAGGCAGGTTTTCCTATAGACAGTTACATATGAACGAAGAATTCCTATGTTAAAACATGGTTTTGCAGCACTTTTACGTTACATGAGTGGAGATTTTTTGTCGTTTTCATGGCACGAACAAAGGTTTCTTATGTCAAAACATGGTCTTACCATGACTTTATGTTCTACGAATTAAGACGTCTTAGTTAAAAAACTGTTTTGCTGCGATTTTACATGCCATGAACAAAGATTTCTTATGTTAAAACATAGTTTTAAAATGATTTTGGAACAAAGATTTCTTACCATTAAAATTGTTTTACTGCGATTTCTCTTGCTTTGAACGAAGGTTTCTTATGTTAAAACATGATTTTACCGCAATTTTACATGCTACGAATGAAGATTTCTGATGTTAAAAACTGTTTTATCACGATTTTACATACCATAAATCTGTTTTACAGGAATTTTAAATAAGCAGGATTTCTTGATACTCACCTCTGAGTTCATATTCAATTTTATAAATACCATTGAAGCCATTTACAAATTTGCCGACGTGAGTGACAACTTTGCATCGGCACTCTGTTTGCAAATGCTAAAAATCCCTAATTTTAAGGGTTGGGAGGTCTACATTCCAGGAAAAAATCTTTCTTTAGATGGACCAATGATGTTCTAGTGTGTGTGCTTATTAATTCGTCAATATATAAAAAATAAGTCCCATAAATATGGTATTTTAAGTACCACAAGCTCTGCAAATATGACAGGCTTATTTTACGCACTTGAACAGTTAATGGAGGTCAACTGTTTGAAGATGGTAACAATCTTGGTCAAATAGCTGCCATAGTAGTGCACCTCATGCAAGATTTCCTCGAAAATGGGTAAGCTATCTTTGCAGATAATTACTACTACTCTGTGAAGTTGACACAGTACCTGACAAGTCAAGCAACCTATATTAAAGACACCTTGCGAGTAGACCAAAAGCAGAACCCTGTGGATGTAACAAAAGCAAAACTCAAGAAAGGTTCTACATTTGGAGAAGTCACAATGAGTTTGTTGTTTGTAAATGGAAAGACAAGAGGGATGTACTTGCCAGTAGCAACATGTCCCTCAAATGGAAACAGTAAGAAACCGCAGATGAGAAGAGAAATTGAAACCCAACTTTTGATCTGTGACTACAATAGCAACATGTCTGGAATTGACTGTGCCGACCAGATGTTGTCCTATCATTCAGTTATAAGAAAGACAATCAGATGGTAAAAAAAGTTGGAGCAAACTTCCTTGAAATATTTCTGACAAATGCTCATTATCTGCACAATTCTCGCAGTGAAGGAAAATTGGCTGCCAACGACTTTTGCGAGGCGTTTGTCAAGATCTGTTGCTGAAGCTGACTTTCACTACCAACAGAGGAGAAAACTAATCCAAGAAAACCATGTTGATGGTGCATGAAAAACAAAAAACGTAAGGTAGCACGTTATGTTTACATGCTGTGTGAAGATAACCCAGCGCTCTGCATTCATCCGTGCTTCCATTTGTTTCATGTAGAGTTCTTTCAAGCTTGAGCTAGACTAGATGAAGGCAGTGAGCAAGTTGATGATGCATAAGATGTTCGCTAATCCATGGACAAGAAATACTTGAACTCCAGTGCTATTGATTATTTCTATTAGAAGATACCTGGGAATAACCCCCCCTCCCAATTTCCCTCTCCATTTGCCCACTGTGTATTGAGGTAAGTAAACTGTAAAAATGAATTGAGTTTCCAGTTTAATTACAATGGCAAAACTCACCTGGGACTTTACCACTGGGGACTCTACACTTGGAACCCGATATTTCGGCCAGAAAATTGGTAGATCTCTATTGTCCATAACTAAGTAGCATTTACTACACTCAAGTAATGCATCAAAATCATACATATACCATTTCGCACATACATATAGCATTTCACAAACCAATCAAAATAAATTTCCTGTCTTCCTGGGGCAAACATGACAGATTTAAAAAAAGAGAATAATTTGAACAGGAACATTTAAAAGTTGAGAAAAAATAGCCATTACACGGAAAATCACTAATAACCCAAATAAGATATGTAAAAATCCTTTATTTCAGCAAATGTATAGGTTTCATAGTATAATATACAACAGGAAGTCCAAAAATCATTAAAATGTTTGCTGCAAAAAATTAGGAATATATTCGTAGTCCGTACTTTTGGAAAAATCAATAGTTTGTGTATATTTGTATTCCATAGCGAACGTGTTAATGATAAAAGTAAATGGAAATCAGAAGTGTGTTGCATACTGAATGATTCTGTGTTAGTGATACTGACTGTAAAAGCTACAATTAGAAAAATGTTTACATGTTTACATTTAAAAAATACCTGATTGTTATTTTTTATGTTTTATGTAGAAAGAGTCCGAAGAAAGTGAAGCAGGCAAGATTGTTCTACGACAGTATGAAGACTTTGAGTATCTGCTTCACTGTTTAACAACAAAAAATGATGTCACAGCTGTTATTGTATGTCTGATAGTTATTCCTTCTAAATTGCTTCTATTTTTATAATATTCCATTCTGTGTGTAGGTCGTTAAATCTCCTGGAATTCTCATTTTTTGATAGAACCGCATAGTAAATCCAGGGTTAAAATTATTTTTGTTTCCAGTAACGTGACAGACTGATCCTCAAAATTAGTGCTGATCCTCAAAATTTTGATATTAACCATTTTGAACTATGTGTTTTCCTGAGTCACCTAACGTGTTCTTTTATCTATTTACATAAATTCTACAAATGTGGATAATATTTTTCTAGCAAAATGATGACTTTGCTCCTTCAAGAAAAATGAGTAATAGTAATAATTGGCACAAGCGAAAAGAATTTTTTCTTCATTCCTAACAGTAAAAATTAATCCAAAAATCTCTAATGAGAAATGAAATAAATAAATTTAAGAAATGGAACTGCAACATACAATAATATTCCTACAAGTCTTAGAAATAAACACAGCACTGAACTACTACACTACCTGTGGACCAATTAGTGAATGATAAAGGAAAAGTTAAAATAAAGCAGCTTCTTTTCTAACTCAAAATTTATTTTTAAAGGGGAATTAACGTTTGGGAATTTTTGTGTGGAAATTTTATAAAAACCGATACTAGTCATTGTTATAATACTG
>JANTOQ010100378.1:0-16270 GCA_027564595.1 Bythotiara depressa | reverse complement strand
CCATTTTTAGCTAAAATCAATTATTTTAATTAGACCTACCTTCGTACCAAGTTTTAAGGTCATAGTACTAGTAGAACATGAGAAAATTATGGGGGCCTCAAAAGCCCCCCCCCCCCCCATGTGATATAAGGGTATACAAAAAACCCATGTGAAATAGGGTTAAATGCAGAGCCAGAGACAATCACCAGAGCCAGAGCTTAAAGCCTCCACATTTAACTGCTAAATATAAAGATATATAAAGACACTTTATTTGCTGTATCAAACTTGAGACATTTCCAAGAGAGATTGTTATATTTATAAAGCTATAGTACTTATATTTCCTTATTTATTTTGTAGCTCGTTTTCTGTCTACCTTGTTCAGAGTTGGGTAGCAGATTTGTTCTCGTTAATTATTATCGTACTACGTTAACAGTACAAATAAAATAATTTCTCATGACTGATTACTATACCAACACGTCATTTGTTACATTTTTAATTATTTTAAACTTGTATTGTTTTATTGTACATAGGTCTTTATATTTTAATATATATATGGAGGAGAACGATGTTATCTTTTATCTTTTCAAATTTATAAAACGGAGAGTAGGTTTTACTAATTTATTTAGGGCGGAGAACAAAATAAAAGGTTAGGATTTGTAGCATTTTTATAACTTGATAAAGATTTGTAATAAATCGAAATATCGTTACAAGTGTTGTTTTATTTGTAAATATATTCTTTTTAACATACACAGTGTGAACTGGTTTTTATTGTATATATATATATGTGTGAGTGTCAATCCATGGTTATGGTCTCTAAAACCAATTGAAAGATGCGTTGTTTGGGGTGTTGTGCGTTCCGAAAAGTAAGAGTAAATTTACATGGGTATACCTATTTTAGGTATAATCGTATTTTTTTACTTTTCCGTTGGTGTGTATTTTACTCCATACGCCGGTTGATGGTTTGGTCTCCTTGACACAAGAGTATGTGTGAAATGGTTTTTGTCATTTTTCTTAATCTTTAGAACGCTGACAGATTTCATTTCTATTATGCTATTTTGTCGTGGGGTACATTTTATCAAGCGGCAGAGAGCGTCGCCTATCTGGCTAATAGTAGATTAGGTGGAAGTTAGATTGACCTATTCGGCCTAGAAGGTTAACCTTTGCATCCCAGCTCGGGATGTTCTTACGGAAAGAATATTATATTTCTTTATTTTAGCACCCTATTAGGTGTACCCGTAATACAACCCGATTCTACAGGATAGGTTTACTCCGCAAACCTCTGTTATAGTCTCCTAGCTATACGCCTGAGATGGGCGGCTGATGGGAAAAGATACATATGTTCTCTGTTTACATGCACAGTTATTGCCGACTACATTACCTGCAGAAACATTAATATACTATCAAACAGTTTCGTTGTTATTTATTGTTTTTATTTTAATTGTATATAATATAGGACTTTTGATCTAATATAAATATAGGGAACTTTTTATGATTTGTGTTTGTATATATATATATTTAAAATTATAATTTTTATTCTGCGAAAGTAAATATAAGTTTTATAGCATTATGTTATATAACTGAATTTTATTTTTATACTTATCCAATACGAGGGAGATCCTTACAATTTCATTGTTTAAACTCTCACTCGTAATGTTTATATTCTAAAAGTTTTATAGGTTTTTCTGTTAATAATTTGCAATACGGTGAAGTACTAATGAGGTTGTGTCATTTTATTATTTAGAGATTTTAACCTGCCACATATATAATGAGTTTGTAACTTTTTAATTTTTTATACATATCCTTGCTTATACTGATGAAGACTCGTAAGAGCCGAAATATATATCCACTTTTATGTGTTTCTACTTTTTAATATATTTACACACAACACATACATATTTACTATCTAAAGAGTACATTATTTATATATATAAAAGCACGCATCCTGAATGTTGAGTTAGAAAGCGAAATTTTAAATACACACACTATTAAATACACACACAAATTAGTATAAAAAAACTTTATTTGAATATTCGTGGCTTGTTTTCCTTATCTCTATGTATTTCTAATAAGAAACCTACCGTATTCTAAAAATTTGCATCTAATAACCGCCGGCGACGCTTATTAGAGGGGCGCTAATTAATATTTCTCCGAAAAACTGGGCGCTTATTAGAGGGGGCGCTTATTAGAGAGTGTACGATAATTAGCGGATTTGCGGTATGAGTTTAACTTGTTTTTTTAAGAGACATTCCCTTTAAGTTGTTTCTTATTTAACATTTTCCAGGACTCGAACACATCGATTTCATTAACCATTGGCAAAATGGAACTGAATGAATGCAAATTGGGATAGGACATTGAAATATAAAACAGAGGATATACAAATTATATTTTGTTTCCTAGGACAAACTACACAAAGCTACAATGTTATAATAACCAAATATTCTAATATAGGTCGGCATCTGATCTGACCCGATTAGAAAATTCGATTGTTTATATAATTTTAAATATAGAGTTGGTTCAATAATTAACAATATACCTACAAAATAACAAATTAACTATTTTAACCCTATTTCACATAGGCTTCTTTCTCATGGGTTATTTTTTGTCGAAATTACTTCCCAAAAATATTTTTTCCAAAATATGAATTTTACCAATATGAAGGAAATAAAAAAATATTAAAAGTCACAGAGTTTAAGAGAAATTAAACATGCGAATAAAAATTTATTTCATAATATGTGAAATAGGGTTAAAAAGCCGTTCGAGAGAGTTTGATATAGTGCACCCGTGTGCAATTCATGTAAAGTTACGTTTAACAGTCCTCGCCATCTTACTTCTTTCCAAAAATTCGACGTCGTCTGGAACTACGTCGTCTGGAACTACGTCGCCTGTAGAAGAAGCGTCGACGTCTGTAGTAGTAGCATCGACGTCTGTAGCAGTAGCTTCGACGTCTGTAATATAAGCGTCTACGTCTACGTCTACGTCGCCTTCCCGGGATTGGTTTTGCGTCTTCGTCATCTGCTCCTAAATGAAAAGAATGAGTGAAATAACACAGTGCGCCTATTGCTTACCTTATGACATTCGAGGATACGAAGTGAAATGTTGAGCTAAATAAATATGTTTTCTTATCACAATCATATTAGGTCTTTCAAATTGTGTTTAGCAGATAATTAACAGACCTTTTCCAATATTAATTTGTGTGACGTCACTCAAAAATTTCAAAAATTTCGTTTATTTTTTTAGAAAGGCGGATTCCGGAATCGGTTTCTGCTTCAAATGTTGTATTTATTTTCAAGATTTTAAATCATATCATTTTTGCAGAAAGAACAGCAGTTGCTTTAAGGTGGTAGGTAGGGCTAGAAAAGAAAGTAATTTTTTCAAAGTTTTGAAAACACCATGTTTCAATGCCAAATTTACCGTGGAAAACGATTATGATATTTATTCTAATCATAAATGGACATAAATTGCTCACAATCCCGATTTTTAACGGTGCTGACAAATGTTTGACACTTGGTAACGCCCATAGCAACTGGTTGTGACCGGTTTTAGTGACGCTTTAGGTAGTGATACGTCAGTTATTTTTATCCACAATTATTCTCTTATACCACGGCGATAAGTTACCACCAAAACTTAATCAAAATAATTTCGATTAATTAGCGCGCCACAAGTTAAACGAAAGCTTCTTTATACACCATAATTTCTTGATTAAACTTTTTCAGTTTACTTTTTCAAGATAGACTTAAGACTTAAGGTCTCTCGATACCTTTTAAACAAAGTGAATAAATGTTAAAAATATTTCACTCCCTAATTGTTTCTTCAAACCAAACTTTGCAGTCAACAATATGAATAGCAATCCTTTAATTGTCCATTAAAAAAATTGATGAAATACTAAAACATGGTGGGAAAAAAACCCTATGAAAACCGACCTTTTTACACGCATTTGAAACGCTATAAAGTGCTCTAAGTTGCTTCAAGTTAAAATCACTAACTTATGATCCTCAAGAGGCAGCAAATGAGTAAGAGAATAAATAGTAGCAGGTAATGTATAGTAAACGCGCGTTGACCAGTTGATTAAAAAGCGTTTCGTTACTATGGTGCAAAATAGAATTGCTACAAAAGAAAATGTAATAGCGTGTGGATGCTTTTCTACCATTATTTGAAATAGACATTCTTAAAAATTGTCTAGCAAGTGTGATTATGGACTAGTATAGAATCATCCAGGCACATGTTCTCTGTCTATTTTCCCTTTTTAAGGCGGAATTACACTATCATTTTAAAATGATCATTTTTTCCACCACCTGTTTACACATATCATTTTAAAATGAAAAAAAAAAACGACAAGAAACATAAGAGTTCTTTCACTTCACTATGGATTCCAAGGCGGAATGTGCTGCTGCAGCAATCGTAGTTGCGATAATTCTTAAGAAGAAGAGAGAAATGAAAAGAAAGAGGAGATCCGTGTGGGTTAAGCCTTGACTAAACAGGAGAAACACACTTGCTATTTTCAGCACCTTGGCTCAAGAGCTACGTTTAGAAGAGGAAGGAGAATATCAAATGTTCCTGCGAATGACACCGGAAAATTTCAAAGAGCTATTACAGCTTCTCCCTTTACTACTTTCGAAACTTAAAATATGCCCAAAACATTTTAAAACAATAGCATTTCGAAAGTACAATAGAAAAAATAATCATTTTAAAATGAAAAAGTTGAATACGTCCAACTTTTAAAAAAATGAGCATTTTAAAATGAACAGGGAGTAAATCGTCATTTTTTTCTGTTTACACTATTATTTTTTCTATCCGATAAAAACGATCATTTTAAAACGATAGTATATTTCATCCTTAATGCTGTGCTCATTTTACTACACTTGCTTCAAAAAGTTTATTTTGCAGTTAGATATTTTATCTCTACGAATATAACTTGTTAGTGTTTCAGACAAGCCAGAGGCAGAATGGATGTGGATCCGTAGTGTATTGGTTAACGCTCTCACCTTTGATGTGAGCGATCCGAGTTCGATTTCCGGCAGGAGCAAAATTATAACTGGTATAGAGGTTTACGAATGAGCTGTTGCGCAACGTTTCTAGGTGGAGAGACCTACTGTCCTCGCGGGGCCACTCCCACTATATTTTATATGTTGTTTGCGCCACTTGTCTGACAATATACATTAATTGTCCTTATCAGCTAGTGGCGCAGTGTTGTGTATGTTAGTGTCTGTAAGGTGTTAATACCTAACTTGAGGCGGAAAGAAAAAGAGAGGCAGAAAGCGTGAATTGTTTCATCACTTGTGTGTTTTAGGTTTTAAGCAGAAAAGTTGCTGATATGGTTGCTGAACAAAGACGTTTATAAATTTAATGGATTCCGATAGATTTTTTGATTGCCTAAATGAATCAAAGGAAATCAATCGAACAAGAAAAAGAGAGAAGTAGAAGATCTATTTAAAAGTCCTGGTGACTGATTCAAGACAAGATTTACATAATTAAATGTCCTGAAGAGATAAATTGGTTAGAGTTGTGAACGGAAATACAAGGGGACAAGTTAGAGAAATTTTAAAAGTAAATATTCATGACGTCCCAGTACTTTCAACCAGAAAGGACAGGATTTTGTGAAATAAGAAACTCAAATATTATACTGTACTCCCTTCTCCACAATTATCTACTTGTTACATCACCAATGTACAGTGCTGGTATATTACAAATGGACTAACTGAGATAGCCTTGCTCATCCAGATTACGACCTTACCAAGTTCATTCGGATAACGACAAGTTGAGAACAGTGGTAAACAAATTAGTAATTAATAAGGTAAGCAAATTTTAAGAAGCACTGTAATCATTGTTGTAACACTACATATATGGTGATTTTGTTTAGTTACATAAGATGCTTATGGGTAGACCCACAAAAGGTTGACTTAGAATAAATAGTGATTGCCCTGATATTTTTTGGATTGCTTTAGATAAGCAGTTGGACGAAGACACTGTCGGGTCTGACTCTGAAGGGATCCCGCATAATAAGAGCGATGATAATGAAAATAAGGTTTCTCTAGCTCAGGCACCAAAATTATTTCAAAAAGTCATTGCTTTGAAAATCCTCAGCAGGGACTAGTACTGTAGTACGAAACATGGTGGGCTCCACCAATGGGAAAAATAATATTAATGCACAAAACACGGTAGACCCCACCAATCTAGTTGATAAAAATGAATATAATATAGAAGATGTTAATAACTTGAAGGACATTTCTCAAGAATTTGAAAAGACTGAAAAAAGGGGATCTCCACTCAATAAAAAATTAAAATAATATTCAAAGACTTGACCTGGAGTATTTTTAAACAAGAAAAACTCGAACAACTACAACAGGATATAGCTCGTCCAGAGAACATCGAGGGTCTTGAGATCACAAAAGTAAATGTTGAAGTTTGGAGGAAGATTTCCCACCAAACAAAATATTTTGATTTAAAACTGCAGAATATGCAGCATCTATTTCTAAAAAAATTAACAGTGATCAGCTATATAGCTGATGACCTTTACAAGGGTAGAGCAGAAACCGAACTGTGAAAAATTAATGACATCGTCAAAACTTGATTAGACATTGTACAGACTCTGTACTGCTTCTAGGAAAAGCACTGGTTTGCAGAAGGAAAACAATTATTCCTCAACTGAACCAAAACTATAGGCAAATATCCTTTTCAGAAGGGGACTACCCCAAGTTACTGTTTGGTGATGATCTTCCAAAAACAATAAAATATATTGCTGAGACTAATAAGGTGGGCCAATCACTTGCACATAGATTAGCCCCTAAGTTTCCAACAAAACAAAGGAAATATTTTTAGCCACAGACCGGGGTTACCAACAAAGAGGAAAGCCACGGCAGAATTATCGACAATACCCATATCAAAGTCAGAAAAAACGATATCAGCTACAATCACAAAACCTGCAGCAGCATGGCTTCAACAAGAACATTCCTATTCCAAAGCATCAGTAGCCTTTCAAGAAAAGATAAGGAATTTAAAATCTCACATTAGTATATTAAATGAACAAAATCAGGCAGGATCCATTTCTATACATACTGAAGCATGGAAAGAACTAACTCCAGATAAATGGATATTAAAAACTATTATAGGGGTACAGATTGAGATTGAAGACCTCAATAAGTACCCTTTACTGCATAGTAAAAAAACTATCCGAAACAGAAAAAAAACTATTCAGAATAGAAATAAGACGGCTTTTAGACCGGGAAGTTATAAAACCAGTGAAGGAGAATGAAACAGGATATATCTCTTCGATTCTCCTTCGAGAGAAGAAAAATAATCAACACAGATTGATTTTGAATTTGAAATTTTTTAATAAATATGTTACTTATAGTGATTTTAAAATGGATACTCTGACAACAGCCTTAAGCATATCCAGCAAAGATTGTTGCATGGCTACCATAGATTTAACTAATGCATACTCTTCCATTCCTGTAGCTGTTATGTTATGGACCACAAATTTTTATTATTTCAGTTTGAGGGCTGTAGATATAAATACGACTGCCTACCAAATGGGCCCTCCTCAGCACCTATAATTTTTACAAAATTACTTAAACCAGTTTTATCAGTTTTAAGGAAACTAGGCCACCAGGCAATGAGCTAACTTGATGACATATTTTTCGTGGTTGATACTTTTGAGGAGGGTAGGGATGCAATGCTAGCCACCACTGAACTACTGTGTAAACTTGGATTCCAAATACACCCCGAAAAATCTCGATTAATCCCACTACAGGAAATCGAATACTTACAAAAGCTAAACAAGAAAAGATTAAATCTCAGATTCAGGAACTACTGGATGAATCTAGTGTTAAGATCAGAGATGTAGCCAAAGCTTTGGGCATGTGTGAGGCTGCACAACCTGCAGTGAAACATGTAAAACTAAACCTATTTTATTTACAAAACGCCAAAAACAAGTTATGGGTGATTATGAAGATCTCTGTAAATTAGATGACAATTCAATCGAATAATTAAACTGGTGGTTGGGAAATATTGATACACATAATAACATAAATTGCCCATTACCGGTAAAAACTATTTTCTCAGATGCTTGCCCACTGGAGGTCTCTGGTCTTTGGCAGAATCAACTTTCCATATAAATATGTTAGAAATGGTTTCTGCACTCTTTGCTCTTAAAATATTGTACACTTTAAGGTTGACAACACTGCCACACTTTCTTGGATTAATAAGCAGACTGCACCAATTGTAGCAATATCCATCCTAGTAAAAAACAGCTGGGCTTTTTGTATACAAAGACATATTTGGGTGTATGCCTCATATACAAAATCTGAAAGAAAAAAAGATGCAGATGAAGAGTCAAGAAAACTCAGAGATAATTTAGAATGGACCCTTCAGGAAACGTTTTTAACTAAATTATTATGAATTTTGGACAGTTTTCAATAGATGTGTTTGCTTCTCATGTAAATAAAAAAGTAAACAGATACAATTCTTACACAGTAGATCCTGATGCATGTGGAATTGATGCATTCTCACAATTCTGGTCCAATGAAAATTTCTATGCTTTCTCCCCGTTTGCTGTTATATCGAAGGTTTTAGCAAAAATCGAGCTTGAAATTGCAATTGATATTCTAATAGTACCACTTTTCACTATACAGGCCATGGTGTTCAAGACTTCTTAGATTGCACATTGAAGAGCCTATTATATTATCAGAAATAAAATATTCTCTGTATTTTCCTTACAAATGAAGTAGAAATGGCCTGCCATGTGTCAGGAAACTGTACAGACAAAAAATAATTTAAGAGGAGATTGTTGAAGTTATCCTGCAATCCTGGAGAATCGGAACACATAATAGGTACAGTACCTACGCAATACAATGGGTACACTCACTTAACCCTATTTTGGTTGGGGTATTTGATGGACTTTAAAAGGTTGGGGGGGGGGTAAATTACGCCCCTCCCCTTAAAATTTTAACTAACGGTGCTACGAACATATAATTTTGCATGATGATAGCCACAACCTTCTACTTTACAGAAATTGGCCATTGATATACACTGGCAACAAATATTTTGCTGAAGTCAGCATTTTTCCAGTGACGTCAGAATAAATCGATGAGAATTAGCACCTCCGCGCAAATTAAAATTAAAAGTGAACCAAAAATGGAAAAAAAGTGGTTGACCCACCAAATTATAAGTATTGCAAATGCTCTTTCAGAAAAGCTAAATTTGGTTTACCCATACTGGACGCTTTTGCTGACGTCAGCAGTTTGTTATGATTTTTGTGTGTTTTTTGTTCAAAAATGGTAAAATGACCTCACGTGACGTTATCACGTCGAATTTTGACAAACACCTGAGAAAATATTTACCTTCTTATACTTGAATTCTGGTGAAAATATGAAAACGTTATGACCATTGACGTATTTTTTAGCTTGTATATGGAGTATATAGGAGAAGTTGTATTTTTCCCCCAGTTAGCAATATTCGAAGAAGCATAACTTCGGAACAAATTATAGTAGAATCATGATTGACCCCTCTATGGAAAGCTACAATGTTGTGTTTTATGAAAAAGAACATTTGACGTGACGTCCCGTGACGTCATCATGATGGATTTTTACCAATCTGGGAGAAAATGTTTTACTACTTTATATCTTACTTATATCCAAAGTTCAAGTCATTTCAGTACGTCTAGCAAAAGTTATGGCCATTTACCTTTATAGAAATATAATATCGGGATAAATAAAAGCAACCTTTACCTGTCCCACACAAAACTCACATAAATTGTTTCCTTGGCATGTGTATGACACTAAACTGCAAGAAATGTGTAAAACCCCCACCAACCAAAATAGGGCTAAGAAACGAAATGTTGGTTATAGTGTACTAAAATACAGCTCGTTTAATGCTCTCCTTTTTTGTGATAATTGAAGGATAACATGGTGGAAAACAACCACTTGCAGGTATTTGAAGGGTGTACAAAATATCAACCCTGCACTTCCAAAATATTAATTCAATGGCATGCTGGAAAGGTTATTAGTTATCTTTCAACAATAACAGAGTGTACCAATAAGGTATTAACACCAAAGGTAGCCACTTTTCTTTCTATCTTATGTGGTCAACGTGGACGGTAAATCCTATCTGTAAGGACTTGAGAAATACAACTTTCGCAGAAAACTTAGTTATACGAATTGGGGATCAATTAAAGACCACAATGAAGAGTTTCCATGTCGGGGAGATCACATTCCCCTATTATTCCACAAATAAAGACGTATGTCCAGTTACTTGCTTAAACAATTAGAGGAAACATTACAGGTTCTTTTCATTACAACAACAAAATCGTACAGAGCAGTATCAAAAGATACTATTGCAAGATGGATAAAAAGGACACTATCAGGCGCAGCAGTAAATATGTCAATTTCCATACCACGCTCCACTAGATCATCATCAACAAGTAAAGCCAGCACACATATTCCCATCGAAATAATATTGAAAACAGGTGGTTGCAGCTGCATAAAGACATTTGCGAAACATTATTATAAGCCAATAAAGCAAGATGATAAATTTGCGAATACAATCCTTCAACAATCCAAGTTTACAATAACCAGTACTCTTTTATTTATATTATAGATATATATATATATAGAAGCGTTTAAACAAAATGGAGGGGAATGTTCCTTAGAGAGATATTTCTCGTGTTTACTATCTTTGAACATCTCAGTTAATCCATTTGGAATCTGGGAACGAATAGGAATTAACAGATTAACCGAGATTTACCTGTAAGGTGAAGGTTAAGATGGATTCCAATAGTTACCATATTACAAAGGGATTAGCTTCCCTCCCTAGGTGCTAAAGTATGAAAATATTGATGCTCCCAAACCACTTAAAACTACGTAAACACTCGAATCTTTAAAGAAGGTCCTAATCTGGATGAGCGAGGCTCATTAAGAGTGATGATTTCAGTAATGTTCTCATAGTCGAACAAGACATTACTAAAGCATGAAATTTGGGAATGAAATTATTTGGTACATGTGCAATAAACAAACATACCTGTGTAATTTAGAAAACCTAGGACTATAGAGTAATACACCAAACAAATATATAATAATTATTTCAGATAATTTTCAGGTACTTTTCCTGAGGGTAAACAAAATTAGTTTTAAGCACGTTCTCACTGATAAATCTGCCTTGATTTGATATAATAATTTTGATTGTGGCAATAAATCTAGGCTAACTAGGCTAAGCCCTTTTCTAAATGCACAAGTGCGTTTAGAGGGAAAAAAAAAATATATATACAGTGCAGGTGCAGTAGAAATCTCAAATCGATAGAGTTCATATTGGGTCTCATGTAAACAAGGTCTTGGCATACAATTATATTATGTACAGGAGGACTTGTTTTCATAAAACCTTTAGGTTGAGTTTTTTGCCAATAAATATACATTCATGACATTAGGAGACAGTACTCCTCCGCAGTGGTTGAAATAGTAGTATTGGCTGAGTTGTAAAAAGGGTACTCATTTTTCACAATATAAACTATAAAATTATTCTATGTTTTGTTGTGCTTGATATAAGAGTTTGTAACCAATTATTATTATGTCAAATCGTAGTCAAATCGTAGTACATTCTCAAATGTTTCTAAACATTTCATTCTGCAAAAAATCAAAGTTTGATGCCGAACTTTCAACGACGCCTGAATGGACCAACCTTTGTTGGCATCAAGATGGAGAGTCTTTCTTGAGAAAATCATATTTTCGTATTTTACAACTTTAGAACTTTTTAAAACTACTAAATTTACCCCCTTTTTCCCTACCACTTAAAATTTTGGAATATAATTACAAGAAGCACACTGAATGCTCTCAGAAGCTTATAAATACCTCTTGAAGCAAGAAACAACACTTAAGTTTGGATCCACACATTAGCTATCGAAGTTATTGTGTTTTTTCATGCTTCATGAAAGATTTAAAAGCTTGGAAAAAAACAACTGCCACACAAAGTAAAAAAACGTGAAACCCATGAACTGCACACTTAAAAAAATGTCAACATCAATAGACCTTTCCCGAATTCGACACAAAAACTTTCCTTAGAACTTTATAAAAAATATATCAAAATGTTTTCTTCAAAATCAGCATTTTGTCTACATTAAACTTTAAAATAATAAAAATGATTAATCCAGGAACGTCAAAAACAAGAAAAATATTAATTAAAGTTGATAGCGCGTTTTATTGTTTTGGAACTACTCAAAAATCTATTTGACATTTCTCAATAGCCCAACGCGGCTATCTTGAGATAAATTCAATAGGTTGAACATCCAGCTTCGCTCTTATATATTCTCGGATGACTCAAAGTATCAATATAAAGAAACACACCAAGTTCGACATTTCGAGCCAATGCTGTTCAGAAGATATATTGTCCCAAAATATCCATTGTTTTGGGGGTTGGTGTTCCAAATTAAATATGCACATATTAAATTTTTTTTTATTACTTAATTACAGTTTTCACGTTTTAACTAATCGTTTGTAACAATTGTACATAAATATTTCCGTGAAAGAGCATATCAAGAAATTTGTTTTTTTCTAGGCGTACCACCATGAAATCTTTGATGAGTCAGCAAAATTTTGGAATATTCATACTCTGATATCTCATATAATACCGATCATAGTAATACAATCCGTACCACTTCTGAAATCCCTAATTAAGGTCTTTCAAGCCATACTAATGAAATGTTTCAAAAGTGCAGAGAAAAATGCTGACGCTTGCAGAAAAATTGTCATTTTGGCACTTTTTTCAGTGTTTAATAGCAATATCTCGGGAACCAGAGATCGAAAATTAACAATAGTACCATTTTTTTAATCATCTTTTCAAGATATATCTATTGGCACTAACAGTTTTTACGTGCAATGACTTTCAAAATTCAATCGTGATAACAAAAACTGTACCCAATCGTTCCCAGTGTCCCATATCTGGGACAGTCACAAAAACGAATTTATAGCGCTCCCAATTAACTAAAACAATCAAATATTGGCATGTAATTATCTCTTGGAGAGTATTGAAAAAAATTACTGTGGTTATAAACTGGTACCTATGTCACTCCACCCACAATGCATCACCAAACAAGTGTACCTTCTTGACTATTTAAGGCTTATTGGGACCCTAATAAGGATAAAAATAGGAAGAAGGTTAAAATAACAACTCCTTACGTCAGAAAGTAAAATATAGACCCTAGTGATGTCAAAATTGCTTCAACTGCAAAGAAAATAGCAGCTGCAGCTTCACAATTGCAGTTTTAACTAGTGTCCCATATATGAGACAATGGTCATTGATGGGTTTAAACAAGCATAACATCTCGAAATATCGTTGTTACCATGGTAATATATATGCGGGAGGTATTTATAGGAAGGTGGACAAATATTTTCAGGAAATATTGTGATTCTTATTCTTATACTCCTATAGTAATAATATTTACTCCTTACCTGACCATTTTTCGATATTTTCTTCCAATTCTTCTTCTTCTCTTTCCTTAATAGCATCTTTCATGTTGTTTTCATCTAATAAATCAAATGGAGTGTTTAATAGAACTACTTCCAATGGTTCAACTTTCTTCGTAAACATTGCTAATGAAACATAATGGATTACTTATAATTAACGCAACATAATGTTGATTTTCTAATTTTTATTTTATCCTGTTTTAATCCGTAAGCATAGCTTGCAGTTATATTAAACTTCCCATCCGAAACCTTCCTAAATTTATGAGGAACCAGCGTTTCGTATCAGCTTTTACCAAATTTATATAATTAACATTATGTTTCGAATAATGAATTATCTGGGATAAAAAATTAGCAACGAAACTTACCAATGGTTTTATTCCTTTCCTGGGACACTATGGATTAAAGAGTTAAAAATAATAATACAACATACTTTTCTTTTCTACATCTGGAGATATCTGATTGTCTGTTCTGAAATTTTCATCTTCATCTTCATCTTCTTGTTCTTCAACTTCATCCGGAGCATCATCGAACGGATTTGTTTCGCTCACAAGCCCGTTATAATACTTGTCATTTTGGGGTTCATCATATTTGTTTTCTCCTAAATTTATAAAAAGCATAAAAAAGCTAATTTTACTAGTACATAATGGTGAAAATCAAACAAGAACACCACCACAAACCACACATAATAAGCATAGCTTGCGGTTATATTAAACTTCCCATTGGAAACCTTCCTAAATTTATGAGGAACCAGGGGTTCGTATCAGCTTTTAGCAAATTTAGTTAACACTATATTTCCAATAATGAATTCTCTGGGACAAAATTAGCAACAAAACTTACCAATGGTTTTATTCCTTTCCTGGGACACTATGGATTTAAAAATAATAATACAACATACTTTTCTTTTCTACAGCTGGAGATATCTGATTGTCTGTTCTGAAATTTTCATCTTCATCTTCATTTTCCTGTTCTTCAACTTCATCCGGGGCATCATTGAACTGACTTGCTACGCTCATAAGTTTTTTTATATAATCAGGGATTATCACCGCTTCATTTTGGGGTTTGTTGTGTTTGTTTTCTCCTATATTTATAAAAGCATAAAAAAGCTATTTTGCTAGTACATCATGGTGAAAATCATAGAAGAACACCATCACAAACAACTAATAATCTTAACAACAACATCAACAACTACAATAACATTAAGTAAAACACCAACAAGAATATTATCATCAACATTAGCATGTGTGAATTTTAAGACTTTGATTTTATAAAGAAGGAATGTCTCCATTATGAAATATACAGTCCTTTAAATCCGCCTCTTGTTAAGCCCTTTTAAAATCCAATGTTAAAAGTTTCTGTGCTTGAGCAAATCGTTTTTTTGCCATTAATTTCTTATACACCACCGAGCAATTTCATTATACCTTAATCGAATTAACAACATTTAGAAATTTTCTTTGTAATTTACCAACATCATCAAGTTTTATTCTGTTCTGTTGATGTTTTGCTGGATGTGAGAACTTCTATACAATCTGCACCACTGACCAACAACTTTTTGTGTTCTTATGAAAGTTGTTCTTATAACATTTATCTATCCATACCTTGTCGATCCATTTTACACCGACCTTAATCCTATTTCACATGTGTTATTGGCATACATATATTTCACATGGAGTGGGGGGGGGGGTTTGCACACACCCCATGTGAAATAGCGTTAAGTTAACGCTAATCCTAATTACCGCCACGACGAAATTTAGACTTACCGCCATATAGGACCGCATTTAACGCCGAGATGGTGGGAGACACCATTGACGAAATCTGCTTCATGTGTTGATTCTCAAAAGTAAATACGCGCGAAATTTTTTACAAGGTTGTGAAATTTAGTCCCAAAAAACATTGGCAAATTTGGTGTCGCAAACGCTTCTTTCAGAGAAATGAAGTAGATAACTTAAAGGTATACTGTTCTAAAAAACGTAGCAAATGCATCCATAAAAAGACGAATTTGTTCAAGTAAACTGATACACGAAACAGTACAAAAAATGTCCAATAAATGCAATAAAAAATAACGCCGTTCAGAGGTTGTAGCTTTCGAAAAATCGGCCCTTTCTACGCCGCCGCCCGCCATCACCAAAAATGACGCCAATGAGGGCCAGCGTAAAAAGGGTTGACATGGTATGTGTAAAATAATTGTCGGTTAAAATTTCAGTCGCATGTAAACTGCGTCACTTGGCCAAAAATGGCAAATTCTGAACATTTCAAATGATTGGTAATAAAATTTAAGTGTAACAAAAACTAAATGTACGTTTTATTGTCATCATATAAGTTTTCGTCGGATGAAACTTTCGTCACTTGACCGATAAGGTAATACAAAATTATTCACTTACCTGCAAGAACACTTGCTAAGAGGCACCCAACAAATGCCAATATAAGTAACTTCATCTGCAAAGAAAGTGAAAGGATTATAGTGCCTTGTTATGTGACAAAATTAACCACATAAACATGTGGATTTTATTGCTTTTGTGTGTATTTTAATGTGTTTTAACTTTTTATACTGATATTTACTTAGTATTTTGTTAATTCATCGATGGCGTAGACATCGTATGTTTAATCTACGCTGTTTTTTCACGACAGGGCGTTATCTACCTTCTCAGACTTCTCTGTATTGGTTTCTATACGCAGTGTATTATGAATGAGGTATTCTTGCGCCTTTTCTAGTCTGCGTAAAGACCTGCTCAATGCCTTTCGGCGGGATTGTTCGCAGGCGACCCTGTCCCGTTTTGCTTCTTTTTTTAATGACAATGTTTGTATCAATGAAATGAAAGTATAATTATAGTCTGCGAAGGAGATAGCGC
>JANTOQ010100267.1:0-16277 GCA_027564595.1 Bythotiara depressa | reverse complement strand
GTATGTATGTATGTATGTATGTATGTATGTATGTATGTATGTATGTATGTATGTATGTATGTATGTATGTATGTATACTTCATTAGCCTCCATTTAAATAAATATATAATATCTACTTTTCCCTGTTTTTTTCTTTCCGCTATAGTGTGCGAGAACCTAATTTCCGTATAAAAACTCTTTCCACACAGTTATATAATGGAACAATATATTTCGACTTCTATATCTAATGTTCCTCTAATTTGATTAGAAATATGGACGTGGTCCACACGTGGTGACGTTGTGATATCTAGTCATCCGGGAATTGAAGCAACCAATCAAATCGCGTAACTTTTCTTCTTAGAGAGCGTGGGAACTTAATAGTCATAGCTTTATTTTGTAAAACGGATGAGCGGCTTAAATTATGGGCAAGGTTTTGATTGAGCCATGAAGATGTTAAAGGCTCTGTCCACATATCGTAATGTAGGAATGAAGATATCGTGAAAGCCTTTGAAAAGCGGTTAAACAATAGAGAAAACAACATATGAACTGAAACTAGCTATCCATGTATGCAATCATCAACAAGTGTATCTCAACAATATTATGTGTAGCTCAACGATTAAATTTCAGCGTGCTTAGTTTCAAAATACATTTATTCAAACAAAATCCATGCAAACAGACTGCTGCTAGGTTCTTTATTGTGTTATGATCCAAAATACCAAAAAGTAGCCTAAAATACGCAGCCAGAGGTGTCTATTTGACAAAATGCAGATATGCAGAAACACCGCTCAAGGGACATCAAAATGGCAGCATTACATAAGGGCAACAAAATTCTTCTCAGACATCTTGGCTTTTTTTCAGAGAAAATAAACCAAGCTACAAACCTACCAAGTTTAATGATGAGATTATATATATTTAGTGCGTTACTGGCATTAAAAATGCTTCGGGCCTACTAGGCCCCCTCCAGTATTGGCGATCTAAAACAATCCCAGTCTAGGTATGGCTAAAGGAGAAATTCCGTTTAAAATGAAACTTTTCAGGACTAACGAGCTTCAAATATGAGGAACATCACTTGAACAAACCCTTCCTTTCCTGAGATATTCGATGTTAAAGTTGGAAAATTCGTAACATTTTTTGTTCTTAACAACAATTTTATGTATCTAAGTATTATCCTTTTAGGGGGTATGGAAATAATTTCCGCTATGACAACATGCGATGGGAACTGCTAACAAAATTTCATTGCCATAACTTTGCAACCGCTTGACATAAAAGTTATGAACCTTTGTGCATTGGGAGAGGTTAGCAAGATGATTCAATATTGCAAATGTGAAGTTCATTGTGACGTTACAACACTAGTTCTAGACCCACTGAGATTTTTTATGACAAATAATAACAATGCAAACTAATATGAGCATTAATCAGAAAAGTATCTCAAATATCTGAGAACAAAAACTGCTTTCATTTCTGACCAAACTTCTTCTTTAATCTCCATTTGGAAACTCTCTAGGCCATTGATTTGTATTTTCAGAGATGCAACCAATAATTAATAAAACCACATAAATATGCCACTGCATGCCAGATATTTTATAATCATAATCAGGGGCTAATTGTATTTGAATTGTGCGGCGCAAGCCAGCCCCATTGGGGCCTGGAGAGAAGCCACTGACATTATGTTTGTCTTTGACATCTTAGTGTGTGCAAATACACCACTTTTTAGCAGTATTTGTATGTATATTGCAACTAAGTAAAGAACAACAAAGAACAGCACAATAAAACATTTTATTGATATATTTGATTAATTAGGGGGTGAGAATTTTGATGCCCAATAGCGCCTTTCGCTATGGAATATGTCCTGTATTAGCCCCTGATAACAAAAAACCTATACTAAACACACCAATAAAACATTTAATACCCATACAAAGTTGCTATTTTGTATTATAAATTCTCTTCATTGTAAGGAAGACATTTGAACAGAAATTGTATAACAAAAACACGTAAGCATTAATATACCCTAACATGCATGCAACACTAAATGAAATTAATTTTTCATATGGGTGTTAAACTAATATGTGCTTTGATGTTTGTCCTTTCACAATAAACGAAATTAAAAAAAAATTTAACTCGACTTATATATTTTAAACTTTTATTTTGAACATTTTTTTCCCATACACGTTTGCAAAACAGGTCACGCCACTAAGTGATGGTAGGCCAAAGCACCCTATTATTATTATAATATACTCAATAAGCTCAGATGGAAGTTTGTAATTTATGATATCGAAGATACCTGGTTCTTCAAAACTTTGACAACGTTTAAGGATGTGCATAAATGGTGCCAGTTTCCAGCATGTGACAATGTTCACGACTGGAATTTCAAATTGAAATAAAATCACATTTAAAAAAATATTATTATTGTTGATGTTATTGCTGCTGTTATGTTTACTCATTACTACGTGTTAATTTGAATTTCTTTATTTTAGGTGTTGACTGCTTTGCTTGAAGGCGAGTTCCCATTAAATGTTGATTTATCACATATCGTAAATGCTATACAACACAACAACCGATTACCCTATTTTCTGTTTTGGTCATACTATTTGACAACAAAACGACAGAAGTCGGTATATACACAGGTTTGTAGGTCTATTTCACATTCACTCGTTTGTCTACATTATTGGCCACTAGACCCAGGTGTCTCCGTCAAAATTTGCTCTGGCATGCGCAGACTGAATTCCTCGGAACTACACATAGTCAAACAACCGTGACGCCGGTACTAATATGGTTAAACTGTTGGGAGTAACCACTGCTGACCGGCTTTGCTTCCATCCTCACATTAAAGATTTTGTGTTAAACAGCTCATCAAAAAACAAATGCTTTCCTAAGGATGAGAATGATGCCAATAAAATGCTGATCGTTTTTGCAATTGTTTTATTTTATCCTCATTTAACTACTACCTACTTGTATAGATATTCTGTGTTAAGCAGAGTTATAAGCTAATAACTTCTACACATCATAGAATTCTTAATGCTAAATTAACTAGATTTCGATATATCTTTTGATGACAAGTTAGGAAAACGAAATCCGTCTCCATTCACACCAAAATCCTTCAATTATTAATTAGAAACCCAAATCACGGTTTGAGTCCGGACTTTATGTGGCCCAACTTGCAAAGGTCTTCCGTTATCATTTAAGAACGAGGCAATACCTCGATACTTCCACCAAGTAACACCTCAATAAAAATAAATTCGTTCGACTTCAGGGCGAGTATATCCTGGAATCACCATCCTAAGGGCTTGAAAGAAGCCATAACTATTTTAAAATCAGGTATTAACGATATACATATATACTGCCTATGTAAGATTTGCTCATAAAGCAAGTTTTGCATTTTTATTATTATTATTTTTAGTTGTTCTAGTTGGAATAAATTACATTTAATATAAAATACTATGTATAACTCCCAGCTTTATATAAAGGATACGCTACATTGCATCACATTGGTCCTTAAGGATAGTGTAAAGGCTCTACACACATGTTCGTTTTTTTTTAAATATCTCAAAATTTGCACATTTTACTCCCACAAAAGTATATATTTTCTTAAAGCTAATAAAAATCTCTATACAATTGTGGTATTATGTCTTTTACTTAAGTAATTTACAAAAATAAAAAAATGTTCGAAAATATTTAACATCGTTCACTTCAGCGAGCTCCAAGTCCCTTCAGTTTTATTTTTTGATCACAAAATTTACATCAGTGGAATTCTCATTCACGTCTTAAAAAACCATTATCTTAGTTTTTTGTTTAAGCAAAAAGAACTCGATTAATAACAATTTTGTAAAACAACCCTTTTAAAACTCGCGTTTTGTGCATGTTGTCTTGCTTAACCCTATTTCACATTTTCTTTGAAACTTTGTGACTTAAAAAAAAAAATTATTACCTTCACAATGGCACAATTAATTTGTTGGAAAAAAATTTTCCGGGCGTAGTATCCACCTGGTAAACAGGGTGTAAATTTTTTTTTTGAATTTCGTTTGAATTTATTATTATTTTCGTTATAAATTAGTTTTTTATTGTTTTTGGGTTATTGTGACAGTAAATTTTTTTGTAAATTGTGTTTAGGTTTTAGTTTCAGGGGTAATTTCGATCTAGAAGTATATTTTTTTATCCCCCAGGAAATTTCCTTTCTTCCAAGTACTTTTTCTAAACTACATGCAACCATTTTAATTTCAATTGAATCGCCTCAATAACAAGAGTTTACATACAAATTCTTAACACCAGGCCTCTTCTAGATCCCAAGAAATATGAAATCGTAAAGACGCTTAATTTCAGTAAAAATATGCTGACATCAGCAAGAAAATCGCGCGACTTTAGGCAGCCATTTTTATTTGAAATTAAAGACAATACCTAAGAGAACAATTCTACCAACTTTTAACTTCAGACTGTTTAGTTATAACGTCTCGTGAGGTAGTAATGCAGCGGACGAGGTTACTAGGAGACAGGAAAAAATATTAAAACATTTTAAAGTCGATTAGCTTTCTTTCTTTTTGCAGATGTATATTTTCGAGCTTAGATTTCACACTAAAGTCAGCTGACTCGATTGACTACCCATAAGTACCCAACTGCTTTCCCCGTGACTTTCATATCAAAGTTGGTGGCATGCTGAAACTTAAATTCTGTTGCATCTATAATATAATGTCCAGCTGGGAATGAGCTTATAAATGAGCAGAAATAACTATTTTTTGCAACATTGTTGCTAACGACAGACTGTTAAATCAACTGCAATAAGCAATGACTTAAAAATTGAGGTATCTAGCGTCAGTCCCAGTAAAATTACCCATTTATATACATGACAGTATTTACTATCATAGGATTGTTATTAATATACAAAATTATTAATTATCGATGATCGCTTCATAGTTTCGATATGAAAGTCATACTATTGTGCACATTTGTATTTTATTCGTTGCACTAAACCTAATGAAGAATGTGCCTTGTTTTAAGTGCATTTGTTAGTCGGTGTAAATAGTTTGTACATATTTTATGTACATGACTTATGTATTACCGACGTTAAATAAAGTGTTAATAATAATACATAAACAGAGACGGTTGATAGTATCACTGAACATTTGGTGAAATCTATGCTCGCGGAGTTGCCTGAGGCCAAGACGGAGCCTCGTTAGCAATTTAAGTCCATATGGATTATGAACACCATAAACAGACATAGCATCTGGACATATGTAAATCTTTTAAAATCGAAATCGAGGGACAATTTTGAATATTAGGATCAAGCTGTTTCCAGTTACTAGCACAGGAAGCATGATACCTTAAAGCGATCTGTGTTTGGGGTATCAATATGAGGATAATTGGAAGACCAGAGCTCATAAGATTGGGTTTTCGATTTCGGTAAAAAGGTTATTAAGTATAACTGAGTTTTATTATTTATCATTTTAAAATAAAAACAGAAACGTCTGAACCATTTCTGTCCATTAAACAGATCTTCGCTGTGGGATACCTGTAAATCAACTGTGATATACCTGCATATCATTTAAATTTAAAATAATGCGTTTTCTTTCATCCAATTTTACGAGTCAGCTTGTGATATATTTACAACATGCACTAATTCTGACTTGCAAGATCTATAATAATCCTTTAAAGAAGTTTGGATACTTGTATCGCGCGTTAAATATAGTGAACAAAACATCGTGTTAGGATTCGTTTGAGCCGCCACTAAAAACAGATAAGTGCCGTAATTGATGGATACACTGGCATCTACGTATTCGAACATTTCCTTTTATATTTCCTTTTACATTGTCCCTTATTTGCTGTACAGCTTATTTCACACTTTGACAGTCTCCATGCCAATAATTTTTTCACTATTCCGTTAAATAGCATCTCGATCGATAATCTCCTTCTTTATGGTAATAAAGCCTTTTGAACCAACTCGAATATAATAATAAATTCTAATGTAATAAAGTTCACGATACAATTAAAACGATTGGAGGAACCACTTATGTGATACAAATGTGAGTATAGCATAAAATCTAATTCTGACCTTGCATGTATTTATTCGTATGTATTTTTTGATTTCTTAATATTTTTTCTTTGTGTAGGGAAGTTTCCCCTGGCGATATCATGGATGTGTCTGGCGGGGACAACTTCCTATATCGTCCTGTATTGCCCTGTAGTTTTTTTTATAGGTCCACGTATTTGTTTTTTTTTGTTTATATTTTCCATTTATTAATGTGCGTTAATGTTGTAAATTATTATTTTTGTATAGGAAAAAAAAAAGATCTGGTCGGAATTTATTAACTTTCATGAAGTTAAAATGCAACGATTTTTTTGAAAGCCATGCGCAAAGGAGATGGCGACAGTAAATCTGTGTCGAATACTGAACTTTTCTGATGATTTTTTAGGATATGAGTTGGATTTGTAAAAAGAGGAGGTGTGGATTTGTGTTATAACTAATACAGAGGACTGTATTTTATGAATGTTTGCATCAGCTCGAACCATATACGTTCAAGGGTGAAAAAGGGTCAAAATTGTTCTAATTACATTTGGAACAAATTTTGGGCATAGTTAAAATATGATGGAAATATTTATATTTAATTGTTACATACGATTGGATAAAATGTGAAAATGGTAAGAAAGTGATAAAAATTATGTGCATAATTAATTGGGCACAATACCCACAAACCAATGGATAGTTCGGGACAATATATCTGCAGAACAGCCTATACTCAAAACATGAAACGTTTCTCTTTAATGATGCATTGATACTCATCATCTGATATTTCACCATCTTGAACAGATTTTGAAACAATCAAGGAAATACCATAGAGTATATTCTGAGCTGTTATGTTTTTTAGCCTTTTTTACATAGACGTTTTTCGGATAACACATTGACTGATTGTAGCTCCTAACACGAGGGAATCGAATACAATCGCAACAGGTGTGTCAATACCTGTAGTAACAGCTGTTATACCGGTTCCAGTGCAGATCACACAAATAGCAAGTAACGTATGTTCAACATATGTTGAAATAGTGCTATAACGTTTAAATCTTTTGTGAAGCCGATCTCGTTTGATAATTTTCTTGTTTAGAAAATACTCTACCTGTGCAATCATCTTCAAGTGGTAAACATGTGTGGTACAGTTGGTCCAATGTCTAATCCATCAATATGATTTAGATTTTTATCGTACATGCTCATTGTCTTTTATTAAGACTCGTAGTAGAATACTATCAATATGTATATCTTTATCATCTTTATCTGCCAATCTCCAATCTAGATAATTAGTTGATTGAGCTTGATTTTCCAACAACATCAAGTGATTTGGATGATAGTTTAGATAATTTTTGTCAAGAACGCATAAAACCTTAGAGCCCCTTCCATTTACGATATCAGTTGTGTTTTTTATTTGCTGGCAATGTAGGTAAAAGTGATCAGGTATCTTACCTAGTGAAGTACCCTGCTGAGGTGGTAGTCATTCATTATATACCTGGTTCAAAAGGGGTAGCTTGATGAAGTTTAACGACAATTTAGCATTATATCGCCTATGCTATCTAACGAGGCATTCAACGTTTGTACAGCTTTAACCGTTCGTTAAGTTTTCCAAGGTGTTTTTTTAGTTAGACTAATAAAGTTTTTCATAGCGTTTATTTTGTATTTTTTCCCCTTTCTCGTTTGATAATGGTACACACCTTCTTCTTGGAGTGTCTTCTGATGTGAAGGTAGATTTTGCATCTGATCTTCAATATTAGGTGTATACGGTCTATCATGGATAAAATCATCATCATCACCATGTCTATTCATCAGGCGTATATTTTCATCATCAGTAGATGTATGATTTTCCATTTTATAATTATAATAAACATTCATTCAATCTACGGAGAATTAGAACCTGAACCAATCAATCGAGTACAATTTGGTTTTAAAGCAAACCAAGAGCACGTAGTCAAAACAGATATACCTAATATAGTATAACCTAATCAGTCATTTGACGTCGAAATACCTAAAGTCTCAAACGATCATACCTAAAAGATTACAGCTTACATTCGACATAAATATAGAAAGCACAGATAAAACACGAGGTATCGTTCCAAATATTGGTAGAGCTCTAGTCACTAAAAAAGAGTTGTCTATAGGTAGTAACAGCATCGAAACGGTTTAAACTGTGACATTATTGATACATATAAGGATCTGTATCTCACCAGCGTAGAACGCGAAGATAAACTTTTACAAGGCAATCAAACATGACAAGATACGCAAGTAAGAGCTGGATCTACTAAAGTAGATGGTAAACCTCTTAATATGACAGGTAAGGAAGATGCACTCGCTAAAACACTGAAATAGCGATTTGCGATACCTCTAGACTTTACACTACGATAAAAAACGAACGACGCAAAAACAAAACAATTTCCCGACACCCTTTCGATGCTGAATGCTCACTGATTCAAAAGAGTATTGTTTCATTTTATTCGTATCCCAAGACTGAAGATGGAGCTCGAAATACGGCAATATTTCAAGAATTTTACCACAGCGAGAAAACTTAAATTTACTTTGCGTCCTTTAGCAGTCCATGAAACAAAGATGATAACAAGTTGTTTAATCTGATTAACTAATGCATTTTAATTTCAAAACACATCTTTATTGACACACACAATAAACTAGACGGAAAAAAGTCAGAAAATATATGTTTGTTACGTTTTCCAACGAATGAAAATTAATTTTTTACCTCTAACAGCGGAAAGATATTCCTTATATATCAATCTTTAGGAGTATATTAAAAATATTTTTATTAAAATTTTGACTTTAAAAGGTTCAAATAGCCTTAAGCACTCAATCACATTTAAAGGAATAACACGAATTTAATTGAAATCCATTTTAAGCCGGAATACTAAAAAACCGTAGCGGGTACCTGTTATAATACTTACCGCATTTAGGCACCAATGTAACATGTCGTCCCGGTATACCAATATTTGACCCCGATGTCATGTTATAACTACTTCTTTCTTTTATAGTATATAATAATATACATTGCCTGTCGAATTTTTCCCTAATACCGACCACACCAAGCGGCGAAATTTCCAATCTCTCATAATGGGAAATTAAATACGTTTCCTCTTGATTCGTTGCAATAGCAGCTTGAATAATGTCCTTTGAATATCCCACTTTTCGAATAGTAGTAATTATTAACAACTGCGTTGCTTTGAAATTTCCGATACCCTTTTTAAATATAGCAATATCACAATTTACTCTTGTAAATTCTTCGCCATTATGCAGTTCTCGGAAGAATGATGTTCCTTTTGTGGCCACACTTCCAAATAGCATGAATTCTGTGGCAATACCACTTCCTTCAATCTCTTCAAAGAAAACGGATCCAGTTGTTTCAATCTAGAACCGGAGAGATATATAGAGTATTAAATATAAAAGCTCAGCTCTCTGGGATAAAATAAACAAATCTTATAAATTTTAATGTAGAAATTAATGGCCTGTTTTGTGTTTGTTTATTTATTTGTTTTGCTTTAAGCGTTCAAATCTGAAAGCTTTATAAAAACACGCATGTTTCACAATACTGCACGACAGTATTACAGGCATCACTTGTGGCGAACACAAACATATACACATGATGTATGGATTTTGTGAAGAGGTCAACCTCCACACTATGCCGAGGCTAGGACTTGAACTTACAATCTCTGGATTGCAAGTGAAACTCGCTACCACTGTGCTACAGTTTCATTGACCGGTTGTCAATAGACTCAATTGACACTGGTCGATATTTGCAGTATATACATATTTTTCACGAAATCTTTAATTTGACTGAAGAAAACTCTAGTCATTGTTCTAAGTTCTATTGTGTTGTTGTAAGCTTTCATTATAATAGTCAGTTGCATAGTTGCATGTTACATCACAGTTGTTTAATGGTAAGACTGCCTGGTGTGGAGAAGTGATCCTGCGTGGTTCCATACTTAAGGGGTAAACCCCCATAAATTCTCAAAAAAAAAGTATATATATATATTCTTGATGATTCTAACTCAAAATTTATCGCTGATTTCGAATTTGAAAACTCCTTTCGTTATAAAGCTTTAGCTTTCTAAATACTAAGACTTTTTTACTGATTACCAGAGTTTTCTTCCCTAGCAACGTGCATAGCAACATAGAAACAACCTTGCCTACCTGATAGCGAGGTTGGGCGTTTTTTATCGCTGCACATCTATATATCTACTTTGCTTTTGCGGTATAGTCATTAGCTGGAGGTCATAGAGCATTTTTTGTCTATGATCAGCTTCGAAGTGTAACTAGACATCAACAAGTAGAATAATATGGAAAAGTGTAAAAATGCGCCAGAACATAGATTTGTTTGCCGGCGCAAACACACGTTTTTGCCATCTTAGGCCTTTTTTCCTGGTTACCATGGTAACTAGTTACCATTTTGAATTTTTCTTCACATTTTTTGTTTTATTATTATAGATGCTACTAATCGAAATACTTTTAGTCTATTAATCTTTAAAATAAAATTTAGGGGGGGGGTTACCCCTTAATTAGGTACATATTTCTGTAATTTATCTGTTCTTGTTTTGTTATGTATATTTCTAATATGGTTATTTTAGGTTCATTTGATTTTCTTTTTGTTTGAATTTATTTTGTTTGTGTTTTGTTTTATCGCGCTGAAAATACAAACAAAAACGTATTTAAGTAAGTTTTCAAAGAAATAATAACCCTTCAAGGATTTGACTAGTTAATAAAAAGTCTATAGGGAATAACTGTGGATTCCAGCACACTTATGGACTCATTCTATCGAGTGGATATATAAGTAACCTTATACCACTTTGCCTTAGTGACGACGACATGTTTGGGTACGTACGCGATCAAAAATTATCAAAAGTACAAACCCAGAATATTGAAGTGGTGAAACTACAAATGTGCACTGATCTATCCACACACTACGGGAACTTCTTAATGAATTAACAGATGCCAATTTTACCTGGGAATTACTTAAAAACGTTTAAACAGAAACGGTCAAGAAACATGTTCCCATTACTATAAAACGAGTTCAAGGTGGTCATTGTCCATGGCTTATAAACGATATAAAGAGTTTCATGAACAAGAGAGAACAGTTACTTAGAAAAGCTCTAAAATTGCTAGGTAAGAGGGAACTGAGAATACCAAAAGAGTATACTGTATCCTGTGGCTGTCTAAAGAGTGGCACAAGTCTCTGTGTATGTTACAAGATATGCTTTCTACCGAAGTTTGTAAATGTGGGTACGAACAATGTGGCAACCTCTGAAGTGTTTTAATTTGTACAAAGATGTTGTATTACTGATATTTATATTAATTATGTTCTTATTTCATTCCTTCAAAATAACTAAGTATATTTATTCGAACATACAGTTTAATAATGAACAAGATCACCAGAAGCTTCTTATTGTTATAATAATATCAACTGTAAATAACACAATATGTAAAATGTGTGAAAAGCCTATATTTCGGCCACTATCCTGAGATTATCTTCAGAGTATAAAACAATTTTATTACAATCTAAACCTAAAAATTATTTAAAATTGATAAAAACTAGGTTAAAAACCCTGAACGGAAAAGTTGATTTGAAATGATTTCTCTTAGACATGATTTATGTCGTTTGATTAATAATGCCTCAGCTATTTTGCGTTTACGCGAGTTGTTGCGATAATTGGCACCAATAATTAAAATTCTCATTAGTAAGACAACTGTGGTCGTTCTCAATGGCGTGCTTTAGTAAGTGAGAATTTTGGTCTCTACGATTGTGATCCTTTACACGCTCAATTATCCTTCTTCCACTCTTACCAACATAACTAGACTCGCACTGAATATCAGGAAACGACACACTATACACGACCTCGTGTTTGTCTTCAAATGGTGTCTTGTCCTTTAAATTTAAACGGGAGACCAGCCTAGTACCGGTGTATCCAATTTGAGGTTCCACATTGTTAGGTATTACTCTCATAAGGTCTTTCCTTAAAGATTTTACCATGGTACAATCTATATCTCCAGCGTAAGGTAGAATTAAAAGCCGTTTTTGACTGATATTGTTGTCAATGGGAGTATTAACATTTTATTTATTGCGTGAATGTTCGTGTGCTACTCTGTTCATTATTAACCAATGTGGATAACCATTAAAGTCATGAAACACTTTTCGAAGATGGCTGAATACTTTATGTAGGTATTGCGTATTAGAACAACGGTATAGGCTCTTTTTACTAGTGTTCTATTGCGCCTCCTTTCCAATTAATTGGAGCAAATGACTTTCAATGTAAATATATATCATCGTTACTGGACTTCTAATAAACAGTCGAATCCAGGTTAGTCGCATTACGAATAATCAGAACCTCAATAAAGGAGAGCTGGTTATTATTTTCTTCTTCAAATGTGAACTGAATATTAGGGTGGAAGTCGTTAAAAGTAGAAACAATATAATCTATCAAACCAACTTTGACAAATGTTGTAGTATGGTCAAACATATCGTCTCCAGAATATTAAACAATCTGTTAATGTTAATTACTCTTCTTTCTAACTCGACCATAAAGATTCCAACCAACATTGGACCTAAGAGTGAACCCATAGCCTCTTCATCTTTCTGTGTATAAGTTTCATAGGTTAACTATAAAATGGACACCTTTAGTGCACAAAACAATTAACATTTCCACCCTATTAATTGTTATTTCAATTTCATGTTGATCATAGATGTTATCGATTAGTAAGTAAGTTAGTATTTATTCACCATCAGCAAGTTAAAAAATTACAATACGTATAAAGAAAAAACAAGTAAAAATAAATAAATAGATAAATAAATAACTAATATGTAAATATGCTGCATGTATCAAAAAACAATTTATATATATAATATCCTGTATATCTCTAAAAATAATTTTAATAACAACCAGAAAGGGAGCTCAGTTTGGCTGATGATTGGGATAACACAAGAAAGGCTTGAAGGCCTTATTTCCATAGTTGTCCCTTTTGTTCGATGGTTTGATCTAAGGGAACATTTGTGAACAAGGAGTTTGCATCAAAGGATGACGTTGTTCATAAAATCAGACGTACTATTTACTGTGTATTCACTTAAACACAAAGGTAATAATAACATTGCAAAATATTTCGCCAGGTTATACGACGCTGTGTCAATGAAACAATAGGGCGTAACGTTAGATCGTTTACTATACTCTATGTCAACATTTTATGTACGTTGGCTGGACAATAAAGTTTTCCAGCATTCGAGCCTATTGGACAAATCTTGTTGTAATCTAAATCACGTTTCGATTTGATTTTTCGAACTACTCGTTGTATCTTATCCTCGTTAGTTCTTGCTACATTTGTAGAACCCTTTTCATATTTGCTACTGTTTAACAAAAGGTAAACATTTATTAACATACACAGATTTGTTCAAAATCACTACACCTGGGCCTTTATATTTTTTTAATATAACGATGCTATTGTTCATACGTAACTTTTTAATTACTTGACGGTATTTGTATGGTACCTTAATTTGAGAGTACTTCTCCCACGTAAGTCGTAATTTTGTTTCCAGGTTTGTACGATCGTCGTCTGGTAAGATTTATGGCGTAGAATGTTTTGGTAGAAACGTTCAAATTCAATATACAGGTTGTCTTTTAATTGGAATATGTTGATCTAATCCACATGACAATACTTTCTTGTCCTCTACAGATAATACGTATTATGAATAATTGTGTACTGTGTAATTAAAATAATTTTAACGCTCACACTGGATTGCAATCTTTTGTTTTTGCGGAGATTAATTAGCTTCCATCCATGAGTAGCTGAGACTGACGTCACTGTTCTTGTAATGTGGTAGTTTAAAGCATTAAATAGTGTCCATCTGATGCAAGATATTTTAAATACAGTGTGTTAGCTTAGAAGTACTATCATCTTTAAAAGGTGGCATTCAATGAACTGAAAGTAAAGTAGTAAAAGGCAACAAATCAAAATAAATGAGCGTATACATATAGAAAGGATGATTCAATGACTTTAATGCTATCACATCTTTGACAGAATCATCCCATTAAATATATATGATAAAATCATTAAACCAGATCATAACAGTTTGTGCCGAACTTTCTAATTTTCATGAACCTATCCTAAAGATTACGTAGTAAGCTCTGGGAAGGCATATAATACCTCGAGACTTGTTTTCATTTGGAAGATTTTGTGAAGTTCACACAAACCATACATTTGTGCTATCAAGTAGTAGAATACATACACAATACATGTGACATTTGTTCTATATGGAGAACATATTTTACTCCCAGTACAGGAGATAGCCACTAAAAATTCAAAAGTAGAGTGTTTTTTCTGACATAAAAGTCCAGCACTTCTTAAGCTGTCAAGACAATTATATGGATCATCCATTATATATTTTGCGTAAGATTCTGATGCACTAAAAGTAAAGATAACTTCAAAGGAGCAGAGTATTATAATGGTGTTGAGTACTCTACTAAGGCTAAGGGTTACAACATTTTTTATTGAATTGGGGAAATTATTTATATATCTTAAGAAGATTAATTTTATGTGGAAAATCTTTGCTATCTGGTTGTATTCAAACATTTGTGTTGACAAATGTTCGCGTTATAGTAATTACTTAAATTAAAATGTATGAAAATAAATCTCTCTGAAAAAAAAGTGAAGATGAGATATTTAACTTTCTTATACAGATAACTTAAGCGTGAAATATTATGACTTTGATATGTAGACTGTAAACATGGTAGGTTCACATACGCCACTGAGCTTTTCAAGAGAAACCACGAAAACATGCTCCATTTCAATTTACAAAGTTGCCTTGCCTTGTTGCCAAAGTTGAAATGTGCAGCTGCATCATATGCTCCAACCTCGAATTGGATCAGCTTCAAATACGTTTCTTTAGGGATTCGGTTCCAAACAGTACTGTGGAAAGCCTCATTCTGATTTTGTCTTTTCATGTAGGCATTTCGATAGCAAGGATTCATTTTGTAAATTCTTAAAGGTTTACGTGTTTAATAATATCGAAGGGTAGTCCTAACTGGTACTCGTGTGTACAGTTGGCATCATCAGCTTTAAAAAAAAAAAACCCATATTAGCAAATTTGACCCTCCTCTTTGCATTGTTATAGTCATGCACTTCCTCCTGCTTTGACTACCTAAATTAAAACATTTTTAAAGACTGACCTCGCTTTAAAATCCACCATGGCCATGTTAAAATTGTGTAGGGTAGAAATTCTTAGCCGTATCAAGCAAATTAAACCGTACTTTACTTTGAAAACAACAACAAGCCTTTTAAAATAATTCTTAAAGATGTTAATATTCTAAAAGTTGCATCCAGCTCAAAGGCGAAACTTAGTTAGGCATCAGAACTTAAACAGCTAGCTAGATAAAAAGTACACATATTTTATTAGAGGATGTAAGCTGGTTTTTATTAGTTAAAACAAGTTTCCGTGAAAATACAAAACAAATAGGAGAACAAGCAATAAAGAAAAACAGAACCAAGAAAGAACCAACATGTTTTTGTTTAGCTAGCTGCATCTTCCAACTAGGTAGCTAGCTAAATACACAATAAAATGGTAGTCCTATTTTTCCAACTGATAAAATAACTTACCTATATTCTGAGACATAACGATTGTAACTTCTTCTATTGAGGAAAAGTAAGTAAGTCTGAAACATTGCCAGTAGCTTCAAGCAACATGATTTCAACAGTTTAACATCACGTCTGGCTACATACAACAAAGACTACCTTTCTTGATGTTGACATTACTTACGCTTAATGTTCCGAAACAACATATTTTCATGCTATGAATTTTATTCATGAAAAGGAGTATTCTTAAGGAAACCTCAACCCTATATGACATGGGCTTTTTGTATACACTTATATATTTTGTATACACTTATTTCACATGGGGGGGGGGGGCTAATTTTCTCAGGTTCTACTAGTACTTTGACATTAAAACTTGATACGAAGGTAGGTCTAATTAAATTAATTGACTTTAGCTAAAAATGGTAGCCATAAGTCACGTGACGTTTTTCAAAATTCACTAAAATCAGCATGTTTTGGTATTTTTCCATAATTCAGATTCTACAAATAATCTGAAGTTAAAACTTGGTAGAATGGTTCTCATAGGTATTGTGTTTAATTTCAAATAAAAATAGCAGCCTAAAATCACGTTATTGTCTTGCTGATGTTAGCATATTCTTACTGAAATTAAGCGTCTTTTGGATTTCATATTTCTTGGGATCTAGAAGAGGCCTAGTGTTAAGAATTTGTATGCAAACTCTTGTTATTGAGGTGCTTC
>JANTOQ010100045.1:2051-16280 GCA_027564595.1 Bythotiara depressa | reverse complement strand
TTTAAAGTCCGTAAGATAAATTGGTTATATCATCCTCTAAACAAATAACGTTTGTCATCGTACGCGGATAGGAATGTCTTATTCTGAACGATTTGAGTACAATTTACGCTTCTGCGACCTGATATGATGCATCTAGGCGGTATAATTACCATTTTCAAATCAGCATGTATTGTAGTCGGTGTGTGACTCTTTCTTCTTGACCACGCATTTCTTAACGCGTTTGACTACCTATCCTGCAAGTTGAAGTGAATACATTTTCGATCATAAACCAATGAATTCTCCATGCGACAACATTTTAATTCGTGTTTCACTTTACCGATCACGTTTTTATTTTGTGGAGAGTAACGTGACTGATCTTTAGGACAGCAACTAAAATCGAAGAAGTCTTGATCCATCTTCATATCTGCATATAGATCGTTGGTTTGAATGACATAAGCCAGCAAATCGGTATTTGTAAACAGCAAACGAGATCGACTATTTGGGCATCTTTGTTTTACATAATTGTAATGAAAATCATACATTAACACTTTTGAAAAGTTAAAATGGTAAATACAACGTAGATAGGACGGATCAATTGCAGGACTTGTCTTAAACGCTCCAATGCTATCAAACCTTCATGAAATATTTCGAAGCCTTTAAACACGGGCTGCGCTGCAATCATTTTCATTTTTCAAGAGATGAGATTAAATCAATGTTTCGACCCAAACGTAGATTCTCCACGATCTTACAGCGTTATTCATTAATTTGAAGAAAACGTTCCTGAAATCATTTGCTGCTCTACTTCTTTGTACTGTATTAAAGGCAATACACTTTTTAAGCCATGAAGATCGATGGAACGATAACACGCAATTTTCTCACCTTCATTCCTAACAATTGATATAATTTAAAATTGTTTTAATTATGTGCCAATTTCCTAGGTGCATTCGTAACATTAAGGTGACCTGTGATACCGTGATGAGATTCTTGTTCCGCGTTTACCAATAAATCTATTTGTTTAGCAGATGACATATCAGTGGTTTTTGTTATTCTTTCAGGTGCAAGAGGATAACCACTATGCTTATCGTGTAGTATCAGAGTAATCCAAACCGCATTCTAAAATATACCCTCGCTCACTCTCATCGGACACGTTCGTTATATCTCAATACATTTTCCTCTACACTTAGCCATTAAAAAACACTGGTAGGGAGCAGTTCACCCATTGCATAGCCATATAAGTCCCAATAGATTAGATGTTCATTCTGTTTTGTTCAATCATAATTAGGAAGATCCGGTAAGTTAGCTTCCCATAACGGTAACTGATCCACACTCACAAATACCTACTTCAATAAACAAATGTTGATCAATGTCCGTGAGATGACCTAGTTTGTTATTTTAAGGTGGCTTGCCATGATAAAGCAGGAGCTGTATAATAATGACAGGGATCCACACCGTATTGCTTTATACACGTATCGCGAAATGTTTCGAATACATCGGCTAAAATTATTGTATCGGTCAATAGATAGAAATTATGATAATCGATAATAATTTCATTTGCAATACCATTATTGATTTATGCATTTCAATTGCAAGAACGTGTATATTTCTATGATGAGGGGATAGATCTATCTTTTAATAATAATTCTTCAAATGTATACCAATCATTTCCATAAACAATCCTAATTGATCCTTCTTGTAATTTACTAATTTTATTGTTCAAATTTCTATCACGAAACATCCATAATAAAGGTGATAATGAAAATTGTGATTCTATAATTGATTTCATTAATATTTTCATTTGTTTCAACAATATTAGTAGACTTACTCGTGCTAATGCTGACAATTTTCTTTCCACATTCTTACAAAGGTTTGATATATGATAGTTAAATGATAGCTTCTTATCTATATTTAATCCTAATTACTTTTCACAAAAACTTTCCCATATTTGTGCTTTTCCAACATCTCCCCAAACATTCTCATACTTATGACTAGCTATCATTTAATTTCATGTGATTCCATTCAACCCATTGAAGGGCTCATGAGGAATCATGTTCTAATCTTTGTAATACAGTATGAAGACTCATATCACATACATAAAAGAAAATTTTAATCAACCTAAGAGCGGACTTACTTAATTAAGCTATATAAGAAGATTATAATAAAAAATATCGAAAGCCTTGGAAAGGTTCATAAGCATTGCACCTGAAAAACCCTTTTTGTCAAGCATATATCTCCATTTCTCTATTGGAGGTGTAAATGCATATAATGGTTAAAGCTAAATTCATTTCTCACGCAGTCTTTGGAGAGCATAGATGGCGCTATAAATAATTTCTTTTTGTGCTCTGATAGTTGGACATAAACATAATGGCAGAACTGTATTTACAAGAATCTAAACTAAAGAAATAAACCCACTCGATTCAAGACTATATATATACATATATATATATATATATAAATAAACCAAAGAGCTCTGTGATGGAAAGTGAATGAATGGTACTTGAGAACCCTGTCAAGGATGTATGTCGACTATCGTCTGAAGGCGAATTTCCACGAAGCGGAATAGTCCGCACGGAGTGACTTTTCTTTGCGCGGACAGAAAAAAGCTGAATGGGTTTCTACATTTTTTGAGCAATATTTCTCAACAGCCAATCAGATTGTAGGAAAAAGTCTCCCGGAGTGGAAAATGTCGCCTCGCGGAATTCGCCTTTAAATGTTTTTTAAAGTTTGTAATGTTTTAGGAGTAGAGTCTCAAATTTTTTTTACAAGGCAAAAAGTGTTAAGGACTATAATCTCAATTTTTTTACAGAACAAAAATGTTTTATGATTATAATATGCACATGGGGCATATCATGGTCAAACAACGTCTTGACAAAGGTACTAGATATGGTGAACTGCAGACTTACTGGTAAAGTGTTTTAATTACGATCTTATACTCATTTTACAAGGTGAAAGGTTGTTGCAGGTTTTTTTAAGTATAAAAATGTTTTAGGATTATAGTCTCATAGCTTTTTAATTCAGCGTAAATAATTATTTGTTTTACCCTATAATGTGTAATTCCTCTGTAATCACGTTAACTTTAAGACAAGAAAAACTATCAAATGTAAAATGTGAAACATGCAAGAAAAAAAACGAGATTTATATCTTATATTGAAAAAAATCTTTACACGAAATAAAAGCAAGAAGCGTTTTGCGCTCGAACATCGCTACCAAATAGCTAAATTAGTTTGAACACAGACGTAGCTGA
Organism: Bythotiara depressa; assembly: GCA_027564595.1. Classification (NCBI taxonomy): domain Eukaryota; kingdom Metazoa; phylum Cnidaria; class Hydrozoa; order Anthoathecata; family Bythotiaridae; genus Bythotiara; species Bythotiara depressa. Next base: position 13,060 of record JANTOQ010100045.1, on the reverse strand, counting down.
AAAATATAAAAGTTTATGTGATAAGCGAATTACAGCCGAAATGTCAACATTTCGCATACTTTTTCCTCTTTTTGAGTAGTTAGCTAGCTCTAAATGGTTAGAAATAAAACGTGCACATTGATACTATATGCGAAAGATAGAAAAGTATTGGACACAATCATGGCAAAATAATACACACGTTTAAGCGAAATATGTGTTTCAGCTTGATGTTGGAAAAGCATAAATATGGGAAAGTTCTTGTAAAAAGTAATTAGGAATAAATATTGATAATAGGCTATCATTTAACTATCATATATCAAAATATTAATGAAATCAATTATAGAATCACCATTATCACCTTTATTATGGATGTTTCATGATAGAAATATGAACAATAAAATTAGTAAATTACAAGAAGGATCAATTAGGATTGTTTATGGAGATTATAGGTCTACTTTTGAAGAATTATTGTAAAAAGATAGATCTATAGAAATATACGTGAGATCTCAAGTATCAAAAATAATTTTAAATTTGCGAACAAGTTTTTTCTACATCTACACTTTAAGTACTAACTGCTAGTGTAGTTCTACTAAAAAATTACAGTGGCAAAAAGTCATAACGTAGAAGAAAAATATAAAAAAACACAAAATTTAAATTTCGCCATCGTACGCCCGTTTGGCCAGAAATGCAAATCACCAACATAAATTTGTGTCATTGATAGATGTACAAAAAAATTACTTTGGGACACGGCGCGCCGGAGTCGTCACAATTTTTCATTTATATTACATGACCGAATACGTCATTTACGGTGAATGTACATCAAATACCGTTATAGTTAACACTGAGCCCAGAAAACCCATGTAAAGTGAAAAAATAAAAATACCTTATTTTCTAATTCCTAGGTCAACCGAAAAGAACTTTAATTATAAACTCTCTAAAAGGGTAAAAAGGGAAATCAAAAGGCAATTTTTTGTTTTTATGTTTCTTATTTAGTAGTAGTGTGTCATCTTAGTGCGTGTTAACACCCGATAATTAACATAAATGTTACATTATTGCCGTACGTGTACCCTCCTGGCATGTTTCTTAACACTAAGGATAACCTTGCCTTTGCCTCCTGGACTAAAACCTTCGGCTCCGATGTACCAAATTGGAGTGGCTTGTAAGCATCTTTTCCGATGGGGAAATCCTTGAAGGCGAAGGCAAGGATACCCTTTTCCATTGCGTATTTTGCAGGTGATCGAAATGTTCAATCACTTAGATCTTTCTTATGTAGTACGCAACGGCGAGTGGTACTATTTGTTGATCGAAACCTGATCTTCCAAGATGTAGATATCCGTGTACATAAGATAAAAATAACATATGTATATTACTAAAATACATTTCATGTGTTAGTAAGACATGTACAATTTTTTGTTTAAGACAAAATACGTAAAAGCTCAGGTCCCTTTCATGCCTCTAAGACATCTATAATATTTTATCTCTAAAACAAAATAGATATAAGCTCAGGTGCCGTTCATGCCTCTAAGACATGTACAATTTTCTGTTTATACCTCAAAGACATTATTATATCCTTGATCCACATATAGCACGAGTTTACTGAACGTAAGTATATTTAACTAACTATTTACAGAAGGTTCTACTCTATAAGTATTGTCTCGATGTTTCATATATAACATTTCTCCTCACATAAATATATAAATAAACATTGCTTGAATAAACAAGTTATTTTTCGTGATAATAATCCGGGCGTCTGTGGATTCTTCGTGGGTACGTCTTTCTCGTCTGAATAGGTATATGGTGTCCCTGATGGTTACCATCTAAAATTTGTTTAAATTTAAAATCGTATTTCACACCCTTTTGTTGTGCACATTATTTGATATAAACTTGAAGTGATCAATATTTCGGGTGATTGTGTGGCCCGGTCGACTGGCCGTTATCATCGTACCACGTCTTTTAATAATTTGATACGGTATTGGATTAAAGTTACTTGTTAACTTATTACGCTTTTTCTGAAGAACTAATACGACGTCTCGTTCCACCAAGGAGGATTCTTTGGCATTATAACGGTTGTCGGTGTAATGTTTCATTCGTAATTTCGAACGCTGATCATTCTCCGGGAGTATGTTCAAGTTTTCGTAGTTTGGGTTAGTAATGACTGTTGGTATATTGACTCTCATTTTACGACCATGTAGAACTTCAGCTGGGCTAACTTGGGTTGTTGTGTGAACTGAAATGCGGTTGTTCAGAAGGAAGTCATATAAGTCTTGTTTGATTTTCATCTCTTTTGTTTGAATTTTCATTCATTTCCCTCTGGTTAATATTTCTTGTAGTGTTGCTACCTTGTTACTAAAGCAGTATTTTCGTAACTTCGAAGAGTTTGTCCCCAAAACAAGTTGAGTTTGTATTGCTTTATTTACGTCCGGGAATGTACATCTGGCAGCCATTTCTTTTAATCGTAGATGATACGTTTGTAATGTTTCTCCTTCGTCTTGCATGAGTTTTTGAAAATTCCAACTTTCGTAACAGTCATTTGTTTTCGGATCAAAGTAAGTTGCAAATGCAGTTTTTAATTGAATATATGTTGTTCCGGTATCTGTTAATGAATTCATAAACACCACGAAGCTCAAAACCACCATAATGTAACAGTAAAGCTCGTTTTCCTGCTTCTGTAGTTATATCCATTGTGATAAGAAAATTATTGAAACGACTGATATATTTTCTCCATCGTATTCCTACAGTGTTCATATCTGTTTCGCATAACGAAAACGAAGGAAATTGCTGTATAGAAATATCACTCGTCGCGAATAATACATCTTGATCCACATATATAACACGTGTTTACTGAACGTAAGTATCTTTCAACTAACTATTTACAGAAGGTTCTACTCTATAAGTATTGTCTCGATGTTTCAAATATAACAGACATGTACAATTTTCTGACTCTATGTCAAAATACATAAAAGCTCATGTGCCTATCATGCCTCTAAGACATGTGCAATTTTATGTCTCTAAGACAAAATAGATATAAGCTCGGGTGCCGTTCATTCCTCTCGTGCCTCTAAGACATGTACAATTTTTATTTTATTTTAATTTTATTTAGACTCTTAAACATTCATAACTGTACAATTTTCTGTCTTTAAGACAAATTACATAAAACTAAGGTGCCGTTCATGCATCTAAGACATGTGCAATTTTTTGTCTCTAAGAAAAATACATATAAGCTCAGGTGCCTTTCATGCCTCTTCAAAAATGTTCTCAGTACAGGCATCGTCCGAGAAAACCCTTTTGGGAGTCACTCTGACTCCTTTAAAACTATCAGTGTGTGTTTACGATGACACGACTTATACTTATTAAACCCTAGTCTAAATTTAGTACTAGCACTTCCAACATGCTGAACGCTATATGCTTTGTTTCCCTGTTTTGTAGGAACATTGCTTAGTTTCTCAAACATAATTGCATATATCACAGCGTTTACCTCCACATATACCAAAAGATTTATCTGTGTTAAGCGTGTTATTTGGTACTTTTGCTCTTACTAAGTGGTCTTTTAAACGTTTTACTTTTTAAAATCCAACAATAGGTATGTACACATTGTGATTTTAATGACGTAAATGGTGTAATTGTGACGTTTAATTAAACACATCACACTAAAAACTTACACACTATATATATATATATATATAGTTGTGCTTGTGGCGCACTAAGAATGACTTATTTAAATTTTAAAAGTAACATTTTAATAGTTAATTATAATTCCCAAAGGCCATCGATTATGATTATCATAAATTTCCATCTCGAGGATGGGTTGGAATATCAGACTAGTAAAACAATTAGAATGTAATTTGTACAAACAAGATATTTTTGGAAAGGCTTCTTTTATCTTCAGTGAGTAATCATTCGTAGCAACGTAGCAACGTGAATAATGTTAAAATGGTCTGTGATTAGTTTTTGTTATATGATTAGCTGGAAAAATCTACCAATATGCTTCACATATTTATTTAAATGATTATAATCCAATCTTGATAAATAAGTTTCTAAAATTGTTAGTTTGTTAGTAAATACGTCTTTAAACTCACAACGGGGTTTATACTTACATATTTCGTGTGGGAGTAGTTCCTTCTTAATCTTTTACATGCGTGCAGTTTTTGGTAAGGTTCTTCACTAAATTTAAAATCCAAGAAGTTAGGAATGATGTCAAATAATATACAATTGCTAATAAATGTAATTTCCTTTCCTACTTTGTGATAGCGGTGTAGATTTCTCTCGTAACTACGAAAAACATCCAACGTATCTTCGCCATATCGCATTTTAATACACTTCAAAGAAAAGTGGGTAAGGAACATCACTAACAACCGCGTTCCTAAACCTATTCAATAGAAAAAAAATATAGATGATACCTTTACTTTAAATCTTTCTCTAATGCTTCGTTATATTTGGACTACCTTTAACACTTGTCACCATAACATAAATTTACCAAGGAATTTGTAAACAATGGTATGATGCCCTTCTTGGATATCTTTATGAAGAAAAACGATTTGGCATATAACACATCCGTTTACAACAAAAGTACCTTACCGTCTTATACACTAATTGGGATTATTTCACTTCGCGTAAATATCAAATAAAATCTTATCAACACTCTATTAGATCGTTATTGGAAAATCTGCTTATCTCGTATGATTTTTGATCAATAATGTCTTTATCACCATAAAGAACGTCTCTCTCTAGTATCATAAACTAGCATTATAACAATTTAATTCGATGCAAATCCTCCCCTACCATCAAAAAAGGAGGAGTTACCAATGACTTTATTTTTACCTTATCTTGAAATAAGTAACCGGTTACTAAGCAACAGATTATCAAAACTTGTAGATTCTTTTTATGGATTCTTAACGTTAGACAGGACAAATATTACAACAATCTCTTTAGATTTGGACAGAGGGTGGCCTGAAGCGTCAAAAACGCCCAGGGGACAGGGCAGCGTTTAACAGAAATGTTTCAGAGATTTTACAGCAACCGTCTGTTATTGTGTGCCAGTAATATGACAACAACAAGGATTAATTTACGCAAAAAGTATTTAGATGACTTGATATGAATGTGAACGATTTAGAGCTAGATCATATATTTGCTCATAAAGATAAAGACTTATATTCTAGACTTTCCCATATCTTATATGTGGTTTCCACCAACTACGGGTTCATCAACGTTTGATCTATAAACGGCATGCTTTTTTGGTATACAAGGACTGACTGATTTGTGGATTCTGGGACAATATCTCAACGATCTATTTATGTTCGATGCAAAGAGTTTGTAAAAAACCGTACTGTTGAATATAATATCAGTTTATTTGACCAATTACAAAAATCAACATTGCCATTAGCGTTAAGAAGACACATTAGAAAGATTACCAGTCAACTACAATCGAAGGTATAGAATGCAAAATTTTATCGATATTGACCGTTTTTACTCCCTGATTTACAAACATTTAAAGTGGCAATATCTTTGAAACCATTTAATTATAGAATATGACTTTTGTTTAATTTCCTGCGCTCTTTAAAATGATCCATAACTTCACCACATTGCTTTTCATAATTTTTATCAGGACCGAAAATGTAGTGACGTTATATTAGCGTGACCCGGAGACAAACTGAGAAATGTCCCATGGGCGTTTTTGACACTTGAGACCACTCTCTGTCCTGGGTTTTGGTAAAAATAAAATAATCACTTATGTCCCTATCTGACTCCTTTTCGTAGAGCTCTGAAAAGATCAATTGACAACTAGTAAAAGTAAGAAAGATGTACTTATATTATTATTGCATTTATCGTATATCGTTATATGTATGATCTTCTAACGTAGCTACATCACTTTCTTTCTATGCAAAAACTATCAGTGTTTCAATTTGAGGCATCTTATCTTTGAGTGAACCGTTGTGAAAACGTCACAAGACGTATTTGTGTGCCGGATGGATTCGCACCAGTTTGTCAAATTGAAAAGTTAGCTGTAACCAACTGATATCGCAAATATTGCATCCGTATTTATGTACTTTAGCTGATTAGGTTATTAGTCATAAGATATGTGAAGAACCGAAGTCAAAGTTTCCAGAAAAACAAATATACAGCCGTAACGAGAATTAAGTAAAATAAACTTGAAACTTTCGTTTTGACCGTGTTAGCGCCTGGCAGTGACAATATCTTTTGAAATCTGCAATCTAATTCAGCTGATCTAATTAACAATATACATTTTCACCCCAAACCTCTTAATTGCAAAACGTTTTTCAATAAAAAGGGTTGAGAAGGAATTATTTTAAACGACGCGATCGAGGAGACTGTAATAACGCCTAGAAATGAGGTCAAAGAAAGATCCAGTTAAATTGACTTGGAATATGTTTCTGTTTGAATCATTGTTAACCGGATTGACATGCTCACCTGGGATGATATTAATTTGCAAAATATGAGGTGACCACTCCTTTATGCGCATAAACTAGAACAATTCATTTTACCATATATTTTATGCGAGAAAAAGAGATATAATGTCAACCTCTTTATTACCACAATATATTAAATGAGCAATAACTTGAAGACGAAAAGTGAACAAATTTTGTCTAGTTGAAATAAATTTCCCGACATACGACATACATTCATATATTCTATGAACTTGTACAAGTCTGAAAACTAGAAACACGATGTTTCAATACATTTTTAAGAAATCATAGACATAAAGTTGCTAATAAGGCTATGCAAGAACATTAAACACGACGTTTATAGCATGTTTCATTTTAGAAACATATATACAAGTTTACATACGGTAACACAGTGAACCATCGTGTTTCTGAACTGGTAAACACGAAGTAAGGTTCGTGAAGAACAACAGTAAACATGATATGTCTAGTATCTTTTATTTCAGAAACATATATATAAGGTTACATATAATAAACATAGAGAAACATTATGTTTAACGAAACATGTTTAACGATATTTCTAAATCAGTAAAAACAATTTTTCGTGCAGCGCAAGTTATTGACAAGTATAACATTGAACGCACATTGATAACACTGAACGCAAGCTAACACTGAAAAATATAGTGTCCGTTTATGTCCATATAAGTCAATCTTATATAAACGGAATATTAATTACTCCGGATAAGTCCGCTAATTTTATAAACACTTATCCGGGATTATCTTGTCTCGGAAAATTACGAATATTTGCTTGATCAATTATATTCCGTATAATTCCGTTACTCTGAATAAATATGGACTCCGGTTTTCTCTTGATATTTCACGTAGTGTAACCTTATAATTTTATGAAAGATCAGGGGGACTTAGCCAACTTTATTTTTTCTTATCCAAGGTCCAATTAATAACACCCTGGAAAAAGCTAAAGCAGCAAAGAAATGAATATAGATTTGAATAATTACCGGGGACACCAGGCACTATAGGGTTAAATATATAAATGGAAGCGCGTTGTTTACATCTATCATTAATAGATGTGTATAAAACGTTTGTTTCGCGGCTGTTCTTTGTAACAATTTTATTTGAATTGAATCAAATTTATTCAAGTGATGTTGCGGCAGAGACAACTTTAAAGTGTAACAGTATGTAAGTTTTTGTTTTATCATCAATTTATAGATAGGTTCCGTTGTTACAAATGCCTTAATACATGCTTGGGGACGACAAAGAGGTTTTACGCGATTTAAACATTTCTTAAACGTATCTTTGGAATATCGGTGTAAATTTAATGACCTATCTAAGCGAATACAAATGTAAGTGTAGAAATTTGACTCGTTTAAAAGATCATTGTTTAAAACGATATTTGTCGATCTTACTGCTACCATATACAACCAACTCTGTTTTCCCCTCTCTTTACATTTCAGTATCAAGGCTGTTTTTAATAACTTATGGATCTTTATGGTCATGATATAAAACAGTATCATCGGCATATAACAGGATTTTCGTAATTTTATATAAATCATTGATCAGAATAAAATAAAAAGTAAAAGTCGTAGTATCGATCCTTGTAGAACTCCACATGTTATCATTTCTTTAGTAGATATCACGTTTTCATATGAAACACATTAGTGATGACGTAACAATCTAACATTTCTAACACAGTACTCAGTGGTGCACTGCATCGAAAGCTTTTCGTAAGTCCATATGGCTTCAGTATATAATCCATTATCGATATGTTGTGTAGATTTAACTCTACGAAATCCAAATTCATATGGACATAATAAGTTATTAGATTCTAAATAGTTATGAAAATGGTTGTTAACTGCTCTTTCTATCACTTTTGACAACATTTAGCACCAAAATAGAACGAAAATTCTGCAGTACCGACATTTTGTCGGACTTGGAAAGAAGCGCAATTCTTCCACATGTTTGGACGTTAGAAATACTGATTCTTTAAGACTTTTATTTATTAGCCAAGTTAATGGAAAAGGAATTTCATGGGCACCATCTCTAACTAATCTTGGTGGGATATCGTCTAAACCTGCAGCTTTGGAAGCTTTATAATATCTTAGCTATCCGGATTGTTCGTACTGTCTAAAATTTGAATTTAACGCTATCTGGGTTACGACATAATATGCATGCTTTTGAAAGTACATGTTTTCCAATTTTTGTTTCTTATATTGTAAGATTCTTTTAAGGAATGACCAACCAATAGTGCAGAAGAAAACGCAAAAAAAGTTTCCGTTTATTTTAAAATGTTTCATTTTACAGATATCTGATTTATCTGGAAAACATATTTTTATTTTGTACCAAAAGTCCTTTGGGTTATTGTTTTATCTAAACATGCGACTGTTGTAATTTAGCATTACTATTCTTAATGCTATTATTTGCCATGTTCATTAATAATAACTGGCTAAGTTATAAACAAAAGATTCTGATATACTTTGTTCATATAGTATTATTATGCATGAAAGAGTTAAAGTGATGACGCTGTGATGATGAATGAGAAATGTACCCACAATGAACAAATAAGATATTAATGACTAAACGAGATGAAAAAATAAAATAAATTTGTTTCACATTGTATCGTTGGTCCACGATATAAGACTACGTTACCACCGCATCTTTGAAGCAAAGGTTTAATACTACTTGTTGATATTGCAAAAAATAAATTATTCCTCTACATCACGGGCTTCATCGGTATGATGAGGTAATAACAAATCGAGTTGGATGACGCTACACACGGCTTTGTAACAGCAAAATAAAGGATGGCCTTTTTAAGCAGGACCGTTCTGTTTTTGTCTATTTTCAATAATCAATAAAATATAAATCATCCCATTTTAAAGTTACGCATCATAAAGCTATATTCGTTAATATAGTTCTGGATAAAAAATTAATTTCTTGACATATATTATTTTGCGGAAATATTAACGTTCAACTGTTACATACAAATAGAACGTGAAAATGCCAAGAAAGTGATAAAAAATTAATTATGCACATAATTAATTCGAAAAAATACCCCCAAAACAATAGATTTTGTGAACAAATATATCAGCCGAACAGCATAGGCTAGGAAGGTAAAACTTGGCGTGTTTCTTTAGATTGATTCTTTGAATGCTCTGAACCTAAAAAAATTCATGTAACTTTATATTTATTAACTCTTTATTTAAGGCTGACTAAAATATAATAAAACACCTAAAATAAATACATAATACATATATATTATATAACTTCATTAAGGAGGCTAATTAATGCCAACTGTTATTTAAAATAAATGAAAATATTATTATATAAATTAAATAAAACAGAACATAAAAAAAGAGCTACCTATGATAAAGAAGAACTTATTATGCTTTCATCAATAAGAGTTCAGACAAACCCAACATTTTGCATGTATATTTTGCAAAGACAATTTTCCGTTGACCACTTCTTAATTTTTTATTTAAAAGCTACTAGGGATATTCCTGTTCTTAGTTCACCTGGTAAAAGGTTCCATATCTTGGGACCCAAATAGACTGTTTCTGAGCCATAGAGAACTGTTTTAACTGTATGATTTAGAAAAGAATTGTGATGGTAATTGGAAAGATTTCCTTCCTTATCTGCGGTGCTATATTATTTTTTATTTTAAATATCTCAATAGCCGGAGCTTGTAAATTTCCTTTGTTCTACATGAAGATACAGAGGGTTTCTTTCGTCTATTTTAGTCCAAAATCTCATATTTCTTGTTAATCTTATGCGATTACTACTGCGGAGCGCATTGTACAGATCTTTGTTTCAGACCATTCACAAGAAGAAGAACAGAAAGCATGCACAGTTTAATGTCATAAAGTTTTAACATTCTTGAGTTAGTAATGTTCAAAATTAGAAATTCATTATTTTGAGAAAAACACGTTTAAATTTTGAAAAACGAAAACATCTGCAATATTTTACTTAAAAGTTATCGTAATATACCGTTTAATTTACTTTGTTAATATTTTACTGCAAACATTTGTTATTCGTTTGCTACCGCACTGCGTGTCTTCACAACGTATACAAAAATATGCATTAAACATCTCTCACTAAGCCATATCTTCTTCGCCGTTGGACATATAATTCACTACACAATGATACATCTAAGAATGCATATTTATTACCATATACAGAGCTTATATTAGATGGTGTTTGTTTTCCACATAATATTCCATTGCTCGTGTTAACACTGCGAGTTGGTTTGACAGACATAATATAAATATTTATGTTTTCCTTGGTGTATTGGAGCGATATATATATAATTTACAACAAGCTAGGAGAAACTTTCGGCCAAAACCTTCGATTTACGAAAATGGAAATTGAACAGAGTAAACTAGCTGTATTAACTTTCGTGTAATTGATTTACTCCATTTTTTATTGTCCCATGTACGTAAAGATTATTTTTTCAGGCCTGTTTTCAGTTTATATTTCACTGTTTTAAATTATTTACATATAACATATTCAATCTCATAGTATGGCTAGAGCGAGAAGAAGACTGTTTTCTTATCACCAAGCTCCATAACTTATTTATTTGTTTATTTATTTATTTGTTTGTTTGTGTGTTTGTTTGTTTGT